>PPMW02000054.1:0-18752 GCA_003707025.2 Yamadazyma scolyti | reverse complement strand
GAGTACAAGGGAGAGTACAAGGGAGAGTACAAGGGAGAGTACAAGGGAGAGTACAAGGGAGAGTACAAGGGAGAGTACAAGGGAGAGTACAAGGGAGAGTACAAGGGAGAGTACAAGGGAGAGTACAAGGGAGAGTACAAGGGAGAGTACAAGGGAGAGCAGGATTGGAAGTAGAGAAAAGTGTAGAGAGAACATTGAAGAGTAGAGAGAACATTGAAGAGTACAGTAGAGAGAAGAGTACACAGAAGAGTACACAGAAGAGTAGAGAGAACATTGAAGAGTACAGTAGAGAGAAGAGTACACAGAAGAGTACACAGAAGAGTAGAGAGAGTAGAGAAGAGAGTAGAGAAAAGAGTACAGTAGAGAGCAGAGAAGAGAGTAGAGACAGTATAGAATAGAAGAGAGTATAAGGGAGAGCAGGAAAGGAAGTAGAGAAGAGAGTAGAGAAGAGAGTAGAAGAGTAGAAGAGTGGGAGGATAGAAGAGAGAGTAGAGAGTAGAGAGAGTAGAGAGAGTAGAGAGAGTACAGTAGAGAGAGTACAGTAGAGAGAGTACAGTAGAGAGAGTAGAGAGTAGAGAGTAGAAAAGAGAGTAGAGAGTAGAGAAGAGAATAGAAGAGAGAAGAGACGAGTCTGTGCCAACATATATTAACGTCCTACTTCCCCAAGGCGGCGATGTTCAAGCTATTCATCTGGGTCAAGAGCTCGTCGATCTTGCCGTCCAACAACCCATTGGAGTAGTCGTCTCTCGACGTCTGGTCGAGGTACTGCTGGATCTGGGCGATTCTGGAGTAGCCTTCTGTGCAGAACTTCAATTGAATCTTGACCAAGGACTCAAACGAAGGGTCGTAGTAGGGGACTCTTAAGCTGATGAGCTGGGGCAACTCCAGTTTGAGCTGTTCGTTCAAGTCATCAAAGATCTCTTTCGCCATAGCGAGTTCCTTTTCTGCTCTTGGAAGCTTACCGGCATCTTTAGCAGGTTTATCGATCAATCTCCGTACTTTTGCCTTACACTGATCGTAATCCACCTTCTTATGGGCTCTCTTCTTGATAGCCTCATCGATCTCATTAAAGTAGTTAGCAAACTTGGTGATAGGATCAAGAATAGTCTCTCTAAACGGTCCATCTACCTGCTTAACAGTCTCTTCATCAAACTCCCTTACACATTGAAGATAGTACGATCCTACCTGTCCATACTGACTACCAGAATATCCCTGTTTACTTTCTTCATAGAGGTTGTTAACAATCTCTGCAATTGTGACCTGTGCTGCTGTCACTGCTCGAAGGGAGTCCAAGTATCCTTTGGACGCCTTTTGAAGGTTTTGACCGGCGGTCTTGAGCGTTTTGTATCTTCTTTCTTCGATGTCGAAGTCTTTATCCACGGTCTTGTCGACGTTCTTGACGGTGACCGACATTCCGGCCCTGCTGACGGCCTTTTTGAATCCGTTCCAGGACATGGTTGGAGGAATGACCGGCGCGAGGGCGCGAACAGAGTGAGCGCTTAGGGCGAGGGCGGGCGAGCGAGCGAGCGAGCGAGCTGGAAGCAGCGGCAGAAAAGTGAGAGAGTCAGGAGAGAGAGAGACTAGACAGTAGAGTACAGTAGAGTGACAGGAGAGAGAGTGACAGTAGAGTGACAGGAGAGAGAGTGACAGAGTGACAGAGTGACAGAGTGACAGAGTGACAGAGTGACAGAGTGACAGAGTGACAGAGTGACAGTAGAGGGACAGTAGAGTGACAGTGACAGTAGAGTGACAGTAGAGTGACAGTGACAGTAGAGTGACAGTGACAGTAGAGTGACAGTGACAGTAGAGTGACAGTGACAGTAGAGTGACTGGACAGACATGGAGTGTGATGTGGGTGTTGTGTGCCTGAGTAGATCGTGTGTATGGAGTGAGTGGATGTAGCGAAAGTGAGTAGTGAGGATGAGTAGCGTGAGTGAGTAGAGTGAGTAGAGTGAGAGTGAGGAGTCAGTAGCGTGAGTGAGAGTGAGAGTGGTAGCGAAAGTGAGTAGATCGTGTGAGTGGAGTGAGCATGAATAGCGTGAGTGACTCGTCGTGAGAGTGAGGAGTCAGTAGCGTGAGTGAGAGTCAGAAGCGTGGCTCTGCGTCGTCTGTGTGCGCAGTACTCACCTTCTCACTTCCTCAAGTGCCATGAACAAGACCGAGGCCATTCTTGCACGCAAGAAGGAGATCCGCGAGTTGGTGGGCATGGTGCGTGACACCCGTGCCGCCTGCGCCAAGAAGGAGGCCGACGCCGTCTACTTGCGTGAGTATGTCGAGACGTTGATGAAGAGGTGACTCTACTGATGAAGAGGTGACTCTACTGATGAAGAGGAGACTCGAGCTACGTTGATGAAGAGGAGCTCTCGCTAGCGAGTCAGAGTAGCTAGCTAGCAGCCAGAGTAGATAGTAGATAGCCAATACACAGCACAGCACTGATGCCTCCCATGCCTCTTAACCACAGAGCGCTCTGTTTGTGTATTCATATGTACTCTAAAAAGAACCCCAAGCCACTTCTTCCAGGCGAAGAGAACCAGGCCAGCCAGCATGCATCTGTGTACCCGCAGGTCGTGCTCTCCCATGCTGTGCACACTGTGCACCAAGCTGGGCGCTCTGGACCCTTTGGACCCGCTGGACACTCTGGACCCGCTGGACACTCTGGACCCTCTGGACTTCTGTCCTCTGTGGCCCACAAGTACGTGCCATTGATGGACCAGCCATTGGCTTCCGACATTCCCTTGGACCTCGCCGTGGTTGATAGAACACCCAACTTGCGGATCTACGGCCCTTTGGCGGACGTGGTAGAGCAGAACATGGGCACCGACGAAGCTGCGTTATTGATGATCTTTGAGTATGAGTTCCAGGAGACTACAGAGGGAGAGGGATACTTTGCAAAGTATCCGTGGGCCCAGTTTGTGCAACGGAACGAGGGATGGCTCGAGGACCGTGTCGATGAGTTCTGGCCTTTAGGTAGATGTTAATGTACTTGTAGCTTTAACGAAGCGAGAAGCGTAGGCAGGAGAGACTTTGAAGCGATGTAGACCGGAGAGCCAGTTCTGTGGAGTGTTCCACGGCTGTTTTGTCGTTGCCCTCCTGCTATTTCTCTCTACCAACCATCGAGGGAACTGAAAGGCAGTTCTTCTCTGATCGCTTTCCCTCGGCCTCTTGTCACCTCCATCCACCTCCCGTCTCACCTCCCGTCTCACCTCCCGTCTCACCTCCCCAGTCTCACCTCCCCAGTCTCACCTCCATCTACATCTCTTCTCTCTCTCCAGTCTCTGGTACCTCTCTGGTCTCTCTATTCTCTCTGGTCTCTATTCTCTCAGGTCTCAGGTCTCTCAGGTCTCAGGTCTCTCAGGTCTCAGGTCTCTCAGGTCTCTCAGGTCTCTCAGGTCTCTCAGGTCTCTCTCTTCTTTCTGGTATTTCTGGTCTCTCTGTCTCTCTTCTCTCTCCAGCCTCTTCTCTCTGTCTCTGGTCTCTCTGGTCCCTGGTGTCTCACCTCCATCCACCAGTGTCATCTCTCCAGTCACTTCTCTCTTCTCTCTTCTCTGGTCACTCTGGTCACTTCTCTCTCTTCTCTCTTCTCTCTGTCACTTCTCTCTGTCTCTGGTCTCTGGCCGCTTCTCACTTCGTTCGAAGCTCTCTTCTCTCTGTCCCCGGTCTCTCTGGTCTCTCTGGTCTCTCTTCTCTCTCTTCTCTCTCCAGCCTCTTCTCTCTGTCTCTGGTCTCTGGCCGCTTCTCACTTCGTTCGAAGCTCACTTCGTTCGAAGCTCACTTCGTTCGAAGCTCACTTCGTTCGAAGCTCACTTCGAAGCTCAAGCGACCTGGCAAAAGGCTCCGGAAACTCCATCTCCCGGAAGTTGTCCCTGCCTATCTCCTGCTGCTTCCGGACACTCTTGGACCGGGCATTCAACGAGGTAGCACAGTAGATGGAAGCACCTCGCCAAGCACCCAACGAAATATTGTTCTGGGAGTACCTACTCTTGGCTCCGTTCAATATAACATTGTCTGTAACCATGCGGTTATCAACATCCAAGCTTTGCACCACCTTATCGATGATATGGTCCACATCTACATCCCAGACCTCGCATTCACATACTATGCGATAGTCGATAACTGCCGTAACTTTAACACTGGCATTCTGCTCCACAACGAGCCCATACGAACAATTGCTCAGTATCACCTCCATAACTGCAACAGGGAGGAATTGCACTGCTCTCACCCCAACTTTATAGAGTAAGAATTGTGCTATTTGAAGTCTCTCTTTCTGACTAAAAGTATCGAGTAGCATCACTCGAGTGGTCTTCTTATCCACAGCAACAGAGGAGAAGATGGACTGGAAGATCGTGTGGAATGGCCCTGTGGCCACGCTTCCCCATGGGTCCACCTCGCCTGCTTTTCCGTACACCGCCTGGTCCGTGATGTGCACGATGAGGTACATGTGAGAGGGAGTAGAGAGCGAGTAGAGAGCGAGTAGAGAGCGAGTAGAGAGAGGGGAGGCTGGAGACTGGGGATCTTCAACGGACAAGCGATTAGAGAGAGGAGAGCAATTAGAGAGAGCGATTAGGGAGAGCGATTAGAGAGAGCGATTAGGGAGAGGAGACTGGAGACTGGGGATCTTCAACGGACAAGCGATTAGAGAGAGGAGAGCGATTAGAGAGACCGTAGAGCGATTAGGGAGACTGTAGAGCGATTAGGGAGACTGTAGAGCGATTAGAGAGACTGGAGAGTGGAGAGACTGGAGAGTGGAGAGACTGGAGAGTGGAGAGACTGGAGAGTGGAGAGACTGGAGAGTGGAGAGACTGGAGAGTGGAGAGACTGGAGAGTGGAGAGACTGGAGAGTGGAGAGACTGGAGAGTGGAGAGACTGGAGACTGAAGAGCGATTAGAGACACTGGAGAGACTGGAGACACTGGAGAGACTGGAGACTGTAGAGCGATTAGAGAGCAGAGCATGCAAGACGTAGTTTGTAGAAAAGAATCAAACATTAGATCGATAATAGTACAATTAACAATCTAAAGTGTTCAATCGACTTATACATCGACGATGTCATGGAAAGAAAAAACCCAAGAAGATTAGATGAATTTGTGAAGTTCACAGATAGTCGAATATTCAATGTATGTGTTATTGGTTAAATAGTCATATAGAACAGATTGAAACATGATATTTGCTATTATTGCTTTCACGATTAATAGTGGCTTGATACTATGTAGAAGAATTCTTATCACTCTGAGCATTCAGACTGAGCTTTTGCAGCATGTTGTTTAAGAAGTAAACGAGTACATGGTCCGTAAAAGTTCATACAAAGTAGAAAGTATGACATAATGGGACTCTTCCCTACTATCTAAAACCTCCCAGTCGTCCGTTTGGGTGACGTACCAGTTTAAAGTTTCGAAGGCATTACAGTCTGATACCTCCCGTTGATTCATAATATATGTAACGAGCTCGGAAGTCGGGAATAATATCTGATGGACTGACACATTAAAGTCGGTAACGACCACCTCTTTGATCATAGGAGCTAACAGAGGCATGTACAGTGTATGTCCGCGAGACTGACTCTTGTAGCGCAGCTAGTGCTGCCTGGTGATACAATCGAGCGCTCTACTCTCTGGTGCTACTCCTGGTCCAGGGCAATACACTGCAGGGCAGCCGGGCGCTGCCTAGAGGTCATCAAACATATCAAAGTCCGCAGGCCGCGTCTTCTCCTGGTGGGCCTCCAACTGCTTGACGTCCCACACAGACACACCGTCCTGGTCCTGTGGGTTCGACGGCTGGGCCAAGCTCCGCAAGAACTTCTTAGCGTTGGCCAACGCCATATCTGTGGACAAATTCAAGTCCGAGTCGTTCAAGGCTTGAGCTATCCATTTAGGAAGCTGGTTCTTCTTCCTACTGAATCTTCTATCGGCTAGAACCATAATTCCATAGTCATCTTTCCCTCTCAAGACCCTACCTAGGCATTGAGCAGCATGTCTCATAGCATCGAAAGATAAGAAATCATTCTCTTTGATTTGATAATGGTCTCTTAAGAACTCTAACCTGGCCTTTAATATCCTTGACTCAGTATACTGGAAAGGAATACCAATCATTAGAACGGTTCTACCATAATGATGATCGAAATCAATACCTTCAGAAACTTTACCTCTAGCAACAGAAAGTAGTACTGCACCTCTACCATTATTACAAGCCTTTCTATAAGTCTCTAAGGCAAGAGAAGTCTCTTGGGCGTCAGGAGTTTCAACTAAGATCAATTTGTACTTCCATACTTCATCTAATACACCCATATTCTGCCACATTGAAATAATCGATTCCATATAAAGATACAGAGGAAAGAACACCACCATTCCATCAGGGGTGATCTTACTGAACTCTATAAGGATCAGTCCATAGTTTCTAACCACTGAAGGATCATTTCTTATCTCAAATCTCGACAGAATCGATACTTGATCTGATCCTTTAGTTATAATCATAGGTAAGAAAGATCTTCTTGCTAAAGTCATAGTATACGATTTTTGGATCACGGTTTCGAAGTTAAGCATTCTAGGATACATATCAAGAGGTGATATAGTACCAGAAGTAATTATTACCGAAGAAAATCGATCAAACACAGGCTTAATAGCAATAGAAGCATCTAAGCAAGTAAATCGAAGAATAGGATTGGGTACTGTGGAACCTTCAGTTTCAAATGGCTCTAGAATCAATTGGAACCCTTTGTCATAAGTAGACACTAAAGTAGCAAAAGTAGCTATTTCTTTAAGTGCATTAAAGTCTTCAATATCATTCAATTCTAATGTTCTTACCAATAGAGATAATCGTTCAGAACAAAACCTCAAAGGTTTCCTATCAATAAAAGTTAGCTCTTTAAGATGCTGAAGGAAACTTGAAGGTGTTTCACTGATCACATGAAGTACTTTCATCCTTGTTTTCAAGTATTCAATGAATCGTTTCAAAAAAGAAATAAAATGTTCCCCTTTTCTTATATTACCCGGAATTGCTTCATCTAAAAGATCTTCCGGTAAAATTGGATTAGACATAAAAAGTTCTTCTTTCCTTTCAAGTTCACTTTGTCTTAATCCTTCAACAAGTGAAGTATATTCATTTTGAAGTTTTTCCGAATTTTGCGCTTTCATTTCTTCAATTGCGTCATTGAGTTTATTGGCACCTCTGGTTGCTTTTTTAAGGGTATCATCGGTTAGATCGAGAGATAAACTTTCAATGCAAACGTTATCGATGTTATGGGCTTCGTCAAAGATGATTATACTATCTTTACTGATCTCTTTAGATACTCTTTCAGCTATTTTAGGATCTAATAAATAATGATAAGAATAGATAATTATATTACAGAATGGGATCATTCTTCTTACAGTAAAGTAAGGACATGTTGTTTTAGATCTACAGTAATCCATTAACAGTTCAAATGAGTATACGCCTGAAGGTATTAACTCGTGTTGATCATAATCGTATAAATTTTCATGAAACTTACACAAATCTTCGTTTGTTTCTTTTCCTGTTTCGATTTGTTGTTTCAACTGGCCATTGGTGATTCTTCTACACCTTTCATCAACAACAGTGCCTTTTCTTTCCTTAGAAATCGTAGGATGAAGACATAAGTTCTTTCTAGAACTGAGCCCTAGTCCTCGAAACTCCTCCTTGAAGCCGAGCTCTTTCGTCCTGTACTCCATCAAGCTCTCGAGCTCCACAAGCGCCTTTTCAATCTCTGACATCGTACGGGAACAGTACACGATCTTACGGTGTTCGGGGTAATGCATCTGGTAGGCCACCGTGAGCGAAAGAAGCGACACCGTCTTGCCGGTTCCAGACGGCATTTCGAGGATGCAGTTGCCGCCAACGTCAAGCGTACGCTTTATGTCACACATGTAGTCATACTGCTCAGGGTAGATCTTGGGGTACGGGAAGAGGACCGGGAGGTCGTCGATGAGGAAGCGCATAGTGAGGCGAGAAGCTCGAGCGGCGAGCTTGGAGGGGTGAGAGGTGATGAGAAGCGAGGATGAGACGAGAGAAGGGGAGAGCAGAGAGAGAAGTGGAGAATAGTAGAGAAAATAGGAGAGAGTTAGAGAGAGTAGAGAGAGTAGAGAGAGTAGAGAGAGTAGAGTATGCCTGAGGTAAGAGTACTGCATATAGACAGAGTATAGAAGAGAAGAGAGAAGCGATGTGATGAGACAAGAGACGGCAGAGAAGAGAAAAGAAGAGAGATGATGGAGAGAGCAGAGAGAGAAGCAGAGAATAGTAGAGAAAATAAGAGAGAATTAGAGAGAGTTGAGAGAGTAGAGAGAGTAGAGAGAGTAGAGTATGTCTGAGGTAATAGTACTGCATATAGAAAGAATAGAAGAGAGAAGCGATGTAGCATGGAATATAAGAGACATAGGGAGCTTCGAACGGAGTAAGGGTGTGACGAGACTAGAGATGGTAGAGAATAGAGAGGATAGTAGCGAGAAGTAGAGAGAAGTAGAGAGAATAGTAAACAGAATAGTAGAGTATGTCTGAGGTAAAGGTACGGCATACAAACAGAAGAGAAGAGAGAAGCATGGAATATAAGAGAGAAGCGATGTAGCATGGAAGATAAGAGAGAAGTGGAGTATGGAGTGATATGAGGAAGTAGTATTGTTTGCTGCTTTGCTTTTGTTACTGTCGTTGATGGCCTGAGGTAAGTGTTCTGCATATAGAAGAGTGAAGAACAGAGAGTGGCGAACAGCGGTGGGAGGAACGGAGGAGAGAAAGGAGGAACAAGCGTGGGAGGGTGAGAGAAAGCGAGACTGTATCAGAGACAAGATGTGGTATAGTTCGATGGTAGTAAAGACTGGTGACTATATAGGTCCACATTTTCGAAAGGTCACTTGCATTCTCGAAAGGTCACTTCTCGAAAGGTAACTTGCACTCTCGAAAGGTCCACTTGCTCTCAGTCTCAGCTTGGACTGGCGAAGGCCCGCCGGAGCCTTTTTGTCCCCAACATCCGTTATTTGTAATACGGTTACGCAGCCCTGACATGTCAAAATTACTAATGCGGAAGCCGGAGGATTAACTAACATCCGGACCTCGACTATATAAACCGTCGAAAGTCAACTTATAGGCAGTCAGGTTAATAGAAAAGTAGAACATGACTAGCTATTTGATCACAGGAGCCAACAGAGGCATTGGCTTGGAGTTTGTAAGTCAGATCGCTGCAAATCCCGCCAATACTGTCATTGCAGTTGTTAGAGACAAGTCCAAGTTCAAGGTGATAGAGAACTTGAAGTTGCAAAATGTCAAGCTTATTGCACTTGACATGGTTGCAAGTTTAGAAGAGTTTCAGGACGCATTCTCGGTATTGAAGAAGTGGGGTCCAGTAGATGTTGTGATTCACAATGCTGGTGTTGCTTCAAATGACGTCACTGCAAGTATTCTTGACCATGACATTTCAGAGTTCAGCAGAATGATAGAGGTCAATTACTACTCTCTTATCAAGTTGTATAAGGCCCTTGACCCATACTTTGGTAAGCCATTGAAATTCGTTTACATTTCAACTCTTGTGTCTTCCATCACTGATATGTGGTTTCCTGCCAATAGCTATGGTGCTAGTAAAGCCGCTTCAAACTTCATCATCAAGCAGATCTCTATAGAGAGAAAAGACGATATTATCATTCCTGTTCACCCTGGTGCTGTCGCTACTGACATGACAAGTGATTTCCAAGACCTCGAGTACACTTTTATTTCTCCTCAGGAGAGTGTCAGCAAGTTGTTAGCGTTGATTGGGGGGTTGAAGCAGGAAGACTCGGGCAAGTTCTGGTCTTACGACGGGAGTGAGTTGAAATACTGAGCTCTGCTTCGAACGAGGAGAAGCTCCCTGAAGCGAGAAGCTCCCTGAAGCGAGAAGCTCCCTGAAGCGAGAAGCTCCCTGAAGCGAGAAGCTCCCTGAAGCGAGAAGCTTGAAGCGAGAAGCTCCCTGAAGCGATTAACAGTCTGTGGGTGCCTGTACATGCCCGTATGCCCGTATGCCTTTATATGCCTTTACATGCCTGTATATATCCATATCATACATGTCCAACTAGCGATGCCAGTTCGCTCTCCTGACTGTCTCTGCCAGTTTGCTCTCCTGACTGTCTCTTCCAGCTGCCTCGACTTCTCTTCCAGCCACATTTCTCTCCGTTAGCTCGGGTCGACTATATATAGAACTATGTAGACTAAACAGAACAGGCTGCAAGGACGTCGACATGGCACAGCCAGGGACGCCGATAACATCAGCTCCAGCTCCAGCTCCAGCTCCACCTCGTCAGCTCCACCTCGCCAGCTCCACCTCGCCAGCTCCTTCAAATTCCACCCTATTGCCTATTTGGGACACATAAAACCTTCTATGCATACAACTCTGCTCTCACCAGGTGAGCCTCTGGTGCCGCAAGCGGGCCAAAAAGGCTCCCGTAGGCCGTGTAGGCCCCTGTGGGCCTGCTCAGCCCAGCTCCAACTCTCCAGCTTCACGCCATTGCCTATTTGGGACACATAAAACCTTCTATGCATACAACTCTGCTCTCACCAGGGGAGCCTCTGGTGCCGCAAGCGGGCCAAAAAGGCTCCCGTAGGCTCCTGTGGGCCCACAGGGCCTGCTCGGCGGCCTACGCCGTGGGCAGCTGCCAACTATCTAATAAAGCCCTAATTTGAGGGTAAATAGCGTCGCTGGTGTCGCCTGAAGCCACCTCCAACACGCCCTTGTGCCTGTAGAATCTTCTCAAAGGCCCGATCTCTTCGTTGTACTTGTCTAGACGGCGCTGGAACACTTCCCGGGTGTCATCTTCTCTTTTTACCAAATCTTCGCCGGTAATATCGTCTTTAAAAGGGGTTTTGGGCGGGTTATAGTCGAGATTATACACTCTACCACTAGCTGGGTGAATCCAGCGTGCTTCTATTCGCTGGAGAATCACTGACTGGTCCACATTGAGCTCAATGACAAGGTTAATGTCGCTTGGTCCCAACACCTCTTGTAGTTGTTCGGCCTGAACTATGGTTCTAGGGAACCCATCTAAAAGCCAATTACTTGCTGGTGTAAGCCACTTGCGGGCCTTCAATTCGGAGGTGATTAGACCCACCATGGTCTTGTCTGGAACGAGTTGTCCTCGTTTCAAGTACAGCTGGGCCTCATCACCAATGGAGGTCCTCTGGTTGATCTGACTGCGTAGAACGTCGCCTGAAGAAAGGGCTTGGATGTGTGGGAAGTCACGAAGGATCCTTGATGTCTGGGTCCCTTTACCGGACCCCGGAGCACCAAGAAGGAGGAGTCTAAGCGACATAGCAAGTTTAAGAGTTGCGCGAGCGCTGGGCCGAGTAGCGACGATTTGGTGAGGCGTGCAGCACGAGAGACGAGAGACCGAGAGACGAGAGACCGAGAGACACGAGAGACTAGTAAGCACAGAGACTAGTAAGCACAGAGACTAGTAAGCACAGAGACTAGTAAGCACAAGAGACTAGTAAGCACAAGAGACTAGTAAGCACAGAGACTAGTAAGCACAGAGACTAGTAGATACATTATAGAGTCTATAGAAGTCGGGGACCTGTCGCACCCTCCCAGGTTTGCACCGCTCGCACCAACCCGCCGCACCGCCGCACCGCTGCTCGACCGCCGCACCAACCCGCCGCACCAGATTTCACCGCTGCTCGACCGCCGCACCGCCGCACCGCTGACTCTCGCTACGCTCGAGACAGCTGCTAAGACAGCTCCTCGTCGGACTCGATGATCCGCCGCCTCTTGCGCTCCTCCTCGTACTTCTCCTTGCCCTCGTCCTTGACCCGCTTCAACCGCTCCGCCGCCTCGTCCAAGTCGTTCTCGTCCTCGTCCTCTTCATCGTCGATAAAGTCGTCTTCGTCGTCGTAATCGTCCCTGGCTTCGAATTCCTCGTAGGCAGGAGCGTCGGCCAAGTCGGTGTCTACATCCTTGGTGTCCATTCTCTCCTCCTGAAGTCTTCTTTTCAATTCCAACTGCCTCTTCATCTTGAGCAACTTACGTTCGTTCTCGTCGGCTTTCCTCTGCACTTCTAGAGGATCAGACTCGGTCACGGTGTTGAGAATCTTGTCCTTTTGTTGTAGAGCCTTGATGGCATCGGTGAGCTGCTTGTGGGTCTTTGTAGAAGTCGAAACAGGCAAGATATTAGCAACTTGGTCCAAAATGAAATTTGACTGTAAAATCTCCAATTCATCGTGACTGGTGGCCACTAATTGATCGTACAAAGGCATAGACTTGACATCAAACATCTCCGCACCTATCTGGATGGAAATACTACCATCGTCCCACTCAATAAAATGAGTATTAGCTTGTTTAATGATCTCATCATTAATATTAGAATACTTCCATCTGACAGTATTTTGATTAAGCAACTTCTCCCTAATGAGGTCGTTCTTACGGAGTTTCAGGTCCTTGAGCGTCGACTCCCTACGTTGGGCGTTATACTCGATGGTATCCTTGAAATCTACTGGGTCAAAAGGATGGGCATCCACATTGATGAACTTAGGCACTTTTAGTTGGTACAGCAGCCCCGTCACGGTTCTGTGTCTGGGAACCGACACGGAGGTCGTACGAGCGGGAGCGGGCGTATGGGTTTCATCTTCGTACTGGTCCGAATGCTGGACGTCGTCGTCGCTATCAAGTCCAAGTCCAAGGTCGTCGCTCATGTGGATGTGCGAGCGAGCGGCGCGAGCTTCGAGCCAGTGCGAGGGAGCCAGTGCGAGCGGAGGAAATGTTAGTGCTAGCGGAGCAGAGTTAGCGGAGCAGAGTTAGCGGAGCAGAGTAATGCTACCAGAGTAATGCTACCAGAGTAATGCTAGCGGAGCAGAGTTAGTGCCAGCGGAGGAAATGTTAGTGCTAGCGGAACAGAGTAATGTTAGCGGAGCAGAGTAATGTTAGCGGAGCAGAGTAGTGCTAGTAGAGTAATGCTGATGGTAGTGGAGCAGAGAAATACTCGAAGCAGAGTAATGCTACCAGAGTAATGCTATCGAGTAACGCTATCGAGTAACGCTATCGAGTAACGCTATCGAGTAACACTATCGAGTAACGCTATCGAGTAACGCTATCGAGTAACGCTATCGAGTAACGCTATCGAGTAACGCTAGCGAGTAACGCTAGCGAGTAACACTAGAGCAAGGCGCAACAGTAGCTCACCGCCTCTTCACCCACCGCTCCCTCTCCACCAAGCTCTACTCGTACATTCCTCTATACCTATTATACACTGCCTAGTCACTGTCGCCAAAGTCGCTGTCCACAACCGGCTTCAGCTGGTTGTGGCCCCCCACAACCTCGTCTCGCGTGGACGACAAGCTCTTGGAGTGCTGTCTCTTGTACCCCACAACCAACGTGCTGCTATTTGTCTTGATGTGCTCGTGGTTTGGCAAAAGCTTGTACGCATACTGGATCAAGAACTCCACCACAAAAGACGAAAGAGCATACTCCACTGGATTCAAGTCATGGTTAGGATGCGATAAGATCAGTGGCTGAAATATGGCCGCTAAGTTGCGGGCACTCATCAAATTCACCGACGAGTGGTTCTGGACCATGGCCAAAAGGTCAAGGATATAGAAAAGAAGTTGCTTGGAGTATGGCGGGAGCTTATCAAGGAGTTTAGAGTACTCATCAATGGCATCATGCACATCCTTAGTGAGCTTTCTATAGTTCTTAGTCTTCTTTTCTTTCTTTTCCTGGCCTTTTGCCTCTGCCTGGCCCCTCGCATCACCAATAACGATTATCGGCGTCGTCGCCACCTCATCGTGCGCTGGTGTAACCAGTGGTGACGGAAGTGGCAGTTCTTTTGGTGTTGTTGGTATCATGTCGGGTGCTGCAGGTGCTGCATGTATATCCTGTATAGTATCCGGTAAATCGCCCGATGCGGACGGTGACTGCGGATGGATTTCCGTTTGCGGAAGGTCGGTTTCCGGGTTGGGAAGCGGTGCATGGTCTTCGACACCGTTGGAAGAGGTGGTTGCTGGAGCTGTAGAGACGGTGTCAACACCGGGATTGGCTTGGTCGACAGACTCAGGAGAAGACTTTCTGGGTGATGCACGATACTTCATATAGCTTATTACACGAGGTCTAGACCGCAAAGGCAGACGAAACTCTTCATATAGATCTAAAGGGATTAAAGGCTCCGGAAGCGAGTTTAAAAACCGCCGTAAGATACTAGCGGAATCGTGGACCGTGTAGCCGTCCCAGTCTAGCCTTTTGCCGAAGTCAGGAGGCGTGTTGAATAGAAGTTGAAGGTCTTTTAGACGTTTCGAAGAACCACCAACTCTGAAGATCCCTTCGACATTCAAGCCATTCGACTTGAGGAAAACGCCGCATTTAGCAACAACAACAGGGATCTTACCGTACTGTAAGACTTCATCAGAAGCTTCATCAGTAAAGATGGATATCTTAGCACAGCCTTTATTTATAGAATCTTCAAGCGGAAGACCAAAGTACTGGGAGTTCTTATCAACAAGGGGATTATTGAGTAGGAACGAGTCTCTATGTTGACGTATAGTCGTTGGATTGACTGCAGAATCACTATTGGAGTTCAGACGAACTCGATTAACGTTGTTTGTGGACCGAGATTTGTGGTGAAGCATCGGACGAAGAAGCTGAGGAGACTCATCGCTGGAGTCGGAAAGTTCGTTGACGGAGTCACTGGAGAGTAGGGACTTCGATTTGAGCAGCTTAACCCACCCTATGATGTTTCTAGGCGGTGAAGACATGAAGGTGTAGTAGGGAATTTGTGGACGCGCGAATTGGGCGAGAGCTGGCCAAAGCTAGCGAGAGCTAGCGAGAGGAATAGGCAGAGTCTAGCGCGAGCTGGGGGAACATTAAGGCGAGTGTTAGCGAGGTGCGCGTGGTGGCGGTGACGCGGTCACTGAAAATTTTTCGTGGCGAGGAGGAGCTTCGACCGGAGCAAAGCGACCTAGACCAACTAGTTCCGTGTGTAGTCATGCGTAGCAGACAGTGTAGTGATGAGCGTGGCGGCAATGAGCGTGGTGAGCGTGGCGACAATGAGCGCAAGAAGACCACGTACTGTGCCGCGGTCTGTAGATCTATAATTAGAATGCTATTTATAGATGGAGCACGTGAAGTAGAGTTTAAGCAGGGCGGTGTCGGAGTTTACTAGTTCACACGATGTTAATTACTTATCACTACATATCGAGTGCTTGTAGACACTCTTCTCTACAGAGGTTCACTTACGTCGCTTCGAGCGGACTAAGGTGAGCGGACTGGACTAAGACTGAGCGGAATAGGACTGAGCGGACTAATACTGAGCGGAATAGGCTCCGAGCGGACTAGGACTCCGAACAGACTAAGACGCTGTACGTGGCTTCGAACGCGCTGGCTGTAGACTCTGCGTCGCTTCTCGCTGCGCTCGAAGCTCCGCCGCTCGAAGCTCCGCCGCTCAGTGCAACTGCACGTAGTTGCCGGGGAACACGCCGGTCTGCCCGTTGTAGCGCCCCGTCCACCATCCATTGGTGTCCGCAGTTCTCTCCACAATCTCGATCACAGCGCCCGCAGGGAACGTGAGGTCTCCTTGGGCCTGCGCCGTGTACTCGTATAATGCCGTACACGTGGCAGCACTTGCACTGGCTGGTGCACTTGCCGGAGGAGTAGCGTAAGCAGGCGTTGGAGATGCGTACGAAGCCGCTGGAGACCCATATGCGGGAGCGGCCGCTGCGGCGGCTCCATATGCGGGAGCGGTTGCAGCGGTAGGCGATCCATATGCACCTGGTGCTGCATAACCTGGAGCGGCGGGAGCGGCGGCGGCGGTAGGCGATCCATATGCACCTGGTGCTGCATAACCTGGAGCGGCGGGAGCGGCGGCGGCGGTAGGCGATCCATATGCACCTGGAGCTGCGGGAGCGGCGGCGGTGGGCGATCCATATGGTGCGGCATATGCACCAGGTGCATAAGCCCCCGAGGGGTCCTTATAATCAGTCAGAATAGGGGTTCCGCCAGGGGAATAGGGTGGAAGTTGGCCGCCCTGAGCCGCATATGGTGACTGTTGCTGTTGAAGAGCATGTCTTCTTTTAGTAGCCTCTAATTTGTTCTTAGCATGTCCGATCTTAAAATGAGTAATTCCGACAGCGTCGGTTTGCTCTTCAATGTTACCCTTTTTCAAGTGATAAGCCTCAACAATGTCGGTGGTCAAGTCAAAGTAAGGAATCTTAAGCTCTTCCATACGATTATATAAGGTATAAAAGATATTCAACTGCATATAGTAAAAACTAACAAAAAGTGGTTTAATGAAATCACTTTGCATCTGAAAGAGGATAGGAAGCTCTTGTTTAAGCATATCATTATAATAGTCATATTCTTGTTGAGCAATTTGAACTTCCGCTTCTGCATTGTACATCTTTTCTTCATCTTTAGCAGTTCTTTCCTTCTTATCTTCATACTTCTTGTATGTTCTCTTATGACGATCTAAATCCACTTGTTTGTGGTCTCTTTTAGTGGCCATCTTCCTAATAGCTTGGATAACCTTGAGTAGCTCTTGCGCCGGCTGGACAACTCTGGTTTCAATGAGCTCTAAGTCTGGCTTAAGGGTTTCCTTAAGTTCATTGACTACTTCCCTATACTGCTCACTAGCCTTAATACCCTCGGGATTGTCCTCTGGAATAGCAGCGTTGGGGTCGGACAACTTTCCGCTGATTGGCTTATAAATCTCTTCGATGGCTTTGGAGAAATCGATCTGATACTCCAACATTCCGTTGACTGCCGTAAAGTACCGCTTACTCTCATCAGAAAGCTTCTTGGTTTCGATTTCAAGCTCTTTGAATCTCCGCTCAGCATCAAGATACACGGGGTCCTGGGTGATTTCACCCATGTTGAGCTTTTGCCGGATGTTTTGAGGCGTCCTGAGGAGCCCTTTCTTGATACCTTTGAACGACATATGGAAATGCGTGACAGGAGCTTCGAACGCAGTGAGCGACAATGCGCGGTGCGTCCGCCGCCAGAGCAGTCCGGTGCGTCCGCACTGCGGACGCCAGACAGAATTGAAGTGCGTCCGCAGTGCGTCCGCCAGAGAAACAGTCCGCCAGAAAAGTGAGGTGCGTGCTCCGCAGTCCGCAGTGCTCCGCCGGTGTGAGCGAAAGCAAAAATGTCGCGAGATGAACTCATGATTGACCTCACGCCATATGATGTCAATACAAACAGCGGCTTTTTGCCTTCTACGCTCCCGCTAGAGCGCCTTCCAGGCTATTTCGATGCATGGGAACAACTTGCTGCCGTTCTCCCGTCGCTTATCCTAACAAAAACGATTAGAAAACATGTGAGTAAGATGCCATTGCTTTCTACAGAGCATCTCACCAGTTTAGAACAACAAAGAAGAGCCTATTCGGTGCTCGGATTCCTCACCCATGCTTATATATGGGGAGGGGATGAACCGGAGAGCAAGCTTCCCTGTCAATTGGCAACTCCGTTGGTTGCAGTGGCACAAATGCTTCGTTTACCGCCTTTAGCTACATATGCTGGTCTTTGCTTATGGAATTTCAAGCAGATAATGCCTTCGGAGGATGTCTGGGACCTTGACAATCTCACCACCATTAACACCTTTACTGGAAGTATCGATGAACTGTGGTTCTACCTTGTTTCTGTGTTCTTTGAGTACAGATCCGGTCAGTCAGTTTCTTTAGGACTTCAAATACTCGATGATATCGAGACCAAGAGTAACCACAAGCTCACAAGACATCTCCAGGCCCTCGCCGAGACCATAGATGCCTTGGGGTCGGTCCTAATGAGGATGGAAGAGCGTTGTGACCCCCATGTGTTCTACTTTAGAATTAGACCCTTCTTAGCAGGATGGCGTAATATGAGTGAAGTAGGGTTAGAAGGTGTCGTGTATGGTGAAGGAGAGTCTCCACGGACGTATGCAGGGGGGTCCAATGCCCAGAGTTCTGCAATCCAGTTCTTGGACGTGTTATTGGGGGTGAAGCACGTCCCGACCGGGGAGAGGAAGAGGAAGCACGAGGAGGAGGTAGAGGTGGCCGCCAGAGCTGACGTTCCGACCGGGGAGAGGAAGAGGAAGCACGCCGAGATGGACGAGGTGGCCAGTGGGGCCACCAAGGCCACCAAGGCTGCCGAGAGCAAGGCTGCCGCCGGCGGGTTCATGGCCGAGATGCGGGAGTACATGCCGGGCCCACACAGTGACTTCTTGCAGATGATCGAGTCCACGTCGACGGTCCGAGAGTATGTGCTTAGCCAGGACGACGCCGAGCTCACGCTTGCATACGATGCCTGCTTGGCGATGCTCAAGCTGTTCCGAGACAAGCACATTCAGATAGTGACCCGGTACATCGTGCTCCAGGCCAAAAAGGGCATGAAGATGGGGTCTTCTGGAACCAAGAGGTCGGGGTTGGCCAGGTCGAAGGCCAAAGAGCAGAAGGGCACGGGAGGAACGGCGCTCTTGCCGTTCTTGAAACAGTGCAGAGACGAGACGGGGGACCCTGCTGCGGGAAGCTGGGGTAAGAGGATACTCAGCGACGGGGTGATGCGGTTGGGGTACAGCCGGAGCAACGGCGTCAACGAGGACGAGTAGGCCAGGAGGACGAGGACGAGTAGGCCAGGAGGACGAGGGACTGACTAGGGCGAGGATGTTAGACTAGATAGTGGATATACGATATGGGATACTCTCTGTAGACGGCGACCGCAGTAGGCTTGTGTGTTGCGGTGTCTCTGTTTCTGTTTCTGTCTCTGTCTCTGTCTCTGTCTCTGTCTCTGTCTCTGTCTCTGTCTCTGTCTCTGTCTCTGTCTCTGTCTCTGTCTCTGTCTCT
>PPMW02000053.1:0-19379 GCA_003707025.2 Yamadazyma scolyti | reverse complement strand
AGCATCAGTGGTGGTGAGAGTGGAAGTGTACTCGGTACATTCTGGACAGTCACCAATAATCGAAGTAGTGGTGTACAAGTCACCATCGGAATCAGTGGTAACCAATACATCAACGGTTTCGGTAGTTGGATCACCATTGGCATCAGTGGTGGTAAGAGTGGAAGTGTACTCGGTACATTCTGGACAATCACCGATAATACTGGTTGAAGTGAACAAGTCGCCATCAGAGTCAGTGGTGACTAAAATGTCGACAGTCTCCGTAGTTGGATCACCATTAGCGTCAGTAGTGGTGAGAGTGGAAGTGTACTCAGTACATTCAGGACAGTCGGTTGACGATGAGCTAGAGTTTGAAGCACTGCTAGAAGGTGATTCGCTAGAAGATGAAGAGGCTTCACTGCTAGATGAGGAGGCTTCACTGCTAGATGAGGAGACTTCACTACTAGAAGATGAGGCTTCACTGCTCGATGAGGAGACTTCACTACTAGAAGATGAAGCTTCACTACTAGAAGATGAGGCTTCACTACTAGAAGATGAAGCTTCACTACTAGAAGATGAGGCTTCACTGCTAGATGAGGAGACTTCACTACTAGAAGATGAAGCTTCACTACTAGACGAGACTTCACTGCTAGACGAGACTTCACTACTAGATGAGACTTCACTGCTAGATGAGACTTCACTACTAGATGAGACTTCGCTGCTGGAAGATTCGACACTAGAAGATTCACTACTAGATGAGGATAAATTCTCATCTGGATAATCCGGGAATGATTGACATGCTTGACAAGTATTAAGAGTTGACCCGTCAGGTATAGCGCCACTATAAGTGACAGCATTGTTAGCAGCGAATGTCAATCCGATATCCCCAAAATCATAAGAAGCTTTTGAGAACAAAGATTCAGTATAACCGGTACCAATAACGAACTTGACGTATGTGGCTTTGAGAACATCTGCATAGAGGGTCAATGTATCGTCGGAATATTCAAATGAATTAACGAAAACCCCAAAACCGACATAGTTACCACTTCCAAACCCTGCGACATGAATTGTTTGAGATACAATAGTAGGATCCACCCTAATAGAAGAAGTTGAACTACTCAAATAGAAAACTTGGGTATCAGCAACGCCAAAATTAATGTCATCATGTGCTACTATCCAAGCATTGGAATCCTCACCTACATCGAAACATCCAGTACCTTCAATCTCAGTAGTTTGGTGATAGAGTTGGTTGATCAAACAAATTGTACCGTCGTTGGTTATTGTTTGTAATCCAGAAGCAGCGATAGCTCCTAGAAGCACATTACCCGAGCTTCTTGTTTCCAACTCAAATACCATCAAACCAGTATTTTCCCAATTGGCTGCTTCAATTTCCATTACGGGAACACCGAAAGAACCATCTCCTCCGAACCACATTGTTCCAGAATTGCCGAAATTTGTTGCTACCAAATCGTAATTGGGTGCAGTCACTGAAGCAAATGAGTTAAAAGCCCAGTCGCCAGAATTGTCAATGGTTATCAGTGTAATATCTACATTCAACCCGAAGGCAGGGCTGTCAGATGAGACGTAGAAGCCACCTTCATTATTGAAATTTCCAGTAAGCAGAACAGAAACCACATTAACAATAGACCAATAAACGTCTGGGTCAATGGTGGTCTCTGATAATCCTATTTGAATAGTACCTTTACTGATAGTATCTTTCGTTATATGAGCAGCATAGACACTCAAGGACGTGGAAGCTAAAGATAGCAAAAACCTGAAGTTTTTGCTCAACATTTCCTAGGATTCGTCTTAAGTGTTTATTGGCATTTTCAGCGGATTTCATGCAACCTTTATAATTCGACATGGTTTTGCGTATCTGTTGCAAATACGAACCTTCATAGAAAAAGAATTTACATTCTGTACAGAGCTTCTAACTCAAAAAGAAATAATACCAAGCAGATAGACATCCCTGCACATCTGCGCTTAGATTGCGGGAGTAGATGGAACTCAAAGTAACTACGATACACCCTAAAAGGAAAATTTCAGTTTCGTAAAAAATAATGCGGGCGATCTAAGGTTTTAAAATTTAAAGTTTGAGGAAAGAAGATAAGGGCTCTTCAAAAAACTACATTAGCCAAAGCTTTAGTACCACCTTGGACTATAACTTACAACTGATAGAGTACCTACCCTGCGTATCAGATAAATGGAAACGAATACTGTAAGGCTATTTTACACGGAAGACAAGAAAGCTCTACCCCATAGGTGTCTCATAACCGCTGCATAATATGGTAACCCACTTTGTTTTCTGTCGTGGACCCGCCCGTCTCATTGTTATGAAGTAATACAATGATAGCTTTCGTAAACAAGAAAGCATTATCTCGTAATAGTAATGTACGGTAACAATGAATTGAAACACCTCTGCTGAGCGTTCATGGAACCATATACCACCACTTCGTACTACCCACATTATGGGGTTTCCCACATCCCTCCAGGCTAAATAGAACACATCAAATAATCGTGTGAAACCTTTTGAAATTTAAAATTCGTAATAAGCTAAATTTCAGATGTAGTTTATTTTTTAGTAAAAGTGTATATCCGTATACGTTAATGTAACCTTGCTGTCCAGCCCGTCTGGGAACAAAGAGTCTCGAATTGAAAATAATTTCCGTTCTGTGTGGTTCATTCCCTAAAGAAGAACAAAAAATAAAATATTTTTTAGATTGGTGTCATCACTTCCGAATTGAGATTGTCCACCCGTGCTACTAATGCAGGAAGGGCCCATGGCGGATTTTAAATATTTCACGCCTTACATGCGTGTCTTTGTCTGGATCGTAAAAGTGCTTTCGAAACAAAGAACGCCGTACACATGTACATCCCTATTGTTCAAGACTTCGTCTACTTTCAGAGTGCATTTGATAATATTCAGATTACCATGAAGAGAAGATACATTTGCAGTGTTTTTAAAAGCAGTATGGATATCGACGAAAAGGGAAGTTTAGTCGATGTTTTTTTTGAAAACAAGTCACATGAATAAAAAATATCATTAATCTTATTTTTGAATTATTTTCTCAATTTCATTCTTTGATATCGATTCTTATATCTATGAGGAAGCAATAATTACCCAGATATGGGAAAATACAGTAATCCTCAAAAGCTGCAGTAATCACCTAAGCTACAAAACCCTAATATTTAGAACAATGGTTATAAGTACGAGAAATAAGAGGAGGGAAAGAGGCGGTCTTCATGTGCACAGCGCGGATGTAACACCTTTCTTAACGGAATGTCGCCAATGAAGTACTGTTTCAACAAAGAAAGTCGGTATAATTGTGACCGACATGTCTGCTTTTCCAGTGGACGGATAATAGAGAGCTGTAGTACACGGTTGAGAACACTATCATTTCTATATACAACGATTTCATAGATTCATTATTTCTTTGGTTCCAGGATTTAAGAGTGGAACCAGAGCATAAATCTCACTATAGCAACAGGATTTATCAACAGTTCTTCCTTTTCACACTCTCAGCTGTAGTAAGAATCTTCTATATTGTGAGAACATGACAAAGATTTCGAGACCCTTTGTTATTATAACGATGAATCAGTTTGGTCAAAAATCTGCAATCGAGCGACATTGTCGCCGACATCCATTTAGTAGAGGTATTGTATTTTTTTGTATGCTTGTAGCAATAACCTGCATATGAAATTACTTTGAGGAATAGTATTACTACATTAGGAATAAGCTTTTTCTAACGCAAAATACGGAGATGGGCCGCCTTGTTTCAATTTTTAATGAACAAGCGGGTGACCTCTAGCGGAATGACCTGGATGCCATATCTCTTACCCAGAAATTCAAGTTCTTCTTGGCATCTTTCGGTGGACTTGACTTTATGTCTCTAGACTAAATCTACTATATATTTTACGAAACTCAATTTCAATTTCAAGACATGACAAGGGAAAATCGATAGATATACAGTTAGTTCAGAGTCAACGAATGAACAAACCAACTTTTTAGTGGAAACTTACTGGCATTGGTAACACCAAGTTATTGGCTTCAACGTTTCACATGTTAATTTTAGTTGATCTTGCTAGTCTGAAACAGACACGATATTATCTGTATAAAAATATTACTGGACACGATTTTTGTTAGGACAACAGATCAGCGATCTAGGCTGAGCTGGAGATTTCCTTTGTTGGGCAATGTGTTTCTCCTCAAACGTGGAGAAAGAGGGGATGGAAAACTACATTGAACAATTGTATTTAACACGACGATATTTCAACCAACGAGAAGCGATGGAGCATTACACCGAATTAGGATTTGTTATATACACTAAATAATGTGTCTTTAAAGTTCAACTTTTACAATAACCGGATATTTTTCCCTAATACTCCAAACTGTTCCGACTACTTCAGTTGTTCCGACACACCATTTTTGTGACCTCTTAATCAGCACATCCATCAAAAAACCGTAGCTCATTTTATAGGGGTAAGGAAAAATTCCCCAGATTGCGGCAAATGCGATCCGCAAATAAAATCTGAGCGACACTTTCCGCTCGACACAGTATAAATTCTAAAGAGTTTCCGGGGGCCACTTAAGGAAGATGGCTGATATTGACGTTCTCGAAACATTAGAACAGCTTACAGTGCAAGAGAAGATTGGGTTGATTGCCGGAGTTGATTTCTGGCACACCTATAAAATCGACCGGTTGAAGATTCCAAGTTTAAGATTCAGTGATGGACCCAATGGTACCAGAGGAACCAAGTTCTTCAATGGAGTTCCTGCTGCTTGTTTCCCATGTGGAACAGGATTGGCGTCCACTTTCAATAAGGATCTTCTTGAAAAATGTGGAAATTTGATGGGCGTAGAAGCCAAGCATAAAGGGGCTCATGTTATCTTAGGACCAACAACTAACATGCAAAGAGGACCATTGGGAGGAAGAGGATTTGAGTCGTTCTCAGAAGATCCATATTTGGCAGGAATTGCCTCTTCTTCTGTTATCAAAGGTATTCAAGATGAAGATATCGCTGCAACAATCAAACATTTTGTATGTAATGATTTGGAAGATGAAAGACAAGCTTCTGACTCTGTTCTCACTGAAAGGGCATTAAGAGAGATTTACTTAGAACCATTCAGATTGGCTGTCAAGAACGCAAATCCAGTAGCATTCATGACTGCTTATAACAAAGTCAACGGTGTCCATGTGTCTAATAACAAGAAATTATTAAAAGAGGTTTTACGTGAAGAATGGGGATGGGATGGTACCGTTATGTCGGATTGGTTCGGAACATATACCGGCAAGGCAGCAATTGAAAATGGGTTAGACATTGAAATGCCTGGTCCAACTATTCACAGAACTGTTGCTGCTATCAAGCATATGGTTGATTCCAGAGAATTGAATATTAAAGATTTAGATGACAGAGTAATCAACGTTTTGAAGTTGATCAAGTTTGCTGCCAAGAGTGGTGTTCCGGAAAATGGTGTTGAAGATACTAAAAACAACACCAAGGAGACTTCTGAACTATTAAGGAAGATTGCTGCAGAGTCCGTCGTTTTATTGAAGAACGAAGATAATGTATTACCATTGAAGAAGACTGAAAAAATAGCAGTTATTGGTCCGAACGCCAAATATGCTGCATATTGTGGTGGTGGGTCTGCTGCTTTGAGACCATACTATACTACTACTCCATTTGAAGGTATTGCCTCCAAGTTGGGAGCTGCCCCAGAATATACAGTTGGGACATATGCTCACAAGTCATTGCCTTCATTAGCCACTCAGTTAAAAAACCCTACTACTGGTGAGACTGGTTATAACATGAAGTTCTTCAAGAAACCAGCAGAATTCAAAGGCGATAGAGAACAGTTTGATGAATATAACCTTGATACTTTCAATATCTTCTTGGCAGATTACAAAAATGATAAGATCGATTCTAACTTGTACTATTGCGATATTGAAGGTGATTTTATTCCAGAAGAGTCTGGGTACTACGACTTCGGTTTGACGGTATCAGGAACTGCCTTGTTGTATATCAATGGTAAATTGGTCGTGGACAATAAGACCAAGCAAGAGAAGGGTGAATCATTCTTTAACAGTGGCTCGACTGAGAAAACCAACTCTACTAAGTTGACCAAGGGTGAAACTTACAGAGTCAAAGTTGAATTTGGTTCCTCCCCAACCTTCACCGCTAAGACTGATGACCTGGTTGACTTTGGTGGTGGTGGTGGTTTATTCTTCGGAGCTGCTAAGAAGATTGATGACGAAGAAGAGATCCTGAATGCTGCTAAATTGGCTAAATCTGTTGATAAGGTCGTTTTGTGTATTGGATTGAATCAAGAATGGGAGTCTGAAGGTTACGACAGGCACAATATGGAGTTACCTTTAAGAACTAACGACTTAGTAGAGGCAGTTTTAGCTGCCAATCCAAATACTGTGATTGTTAACCAATCAGGAACTCCAGTTGAGATGCCATGGTTGAAGAATTCTAAAGCCTTGGTACAAGCATGGTACGGTGGTAATGAAGCAGGTAATGGTATTGCTGATGTCTTATTTGGAGATCACAACCCAAGTGGTAAATTATCATTGACCTTCCCATTCTTGAACGTTGATAATCCAGCTTACCTTAACTTCAAGACAGAAAGAGGTAGAGTTTTGTATGGTGAAGACATTTTCATTGGTTACAGATACTACGATAAGATGCAGAAGAAGGTTGCCTTCCCATTCGGTTATGGTTTATCATACACTTCCTTTAAATATTCCAACTTGAAAGTATCTGTTGATGAAAGCAGTGATAAGCTCAGTGCATCACTTGATGTTAAGAATGTTGGTGACATTGATGGTGACGAAGTTGTTCAATTATACATCAGCCACAAGGATTCCTCTACTATCCAGACTATCAAGGAATTAAAGGGATTCGAAAAGGTTTCTGTCAAGGCTGGCTCTGTTGCTACAGTCAAGTTTGAATTATCACTCAAGGACTCTGCTTCTTGGTTTGACGAATACCACTCTAAGTGGAGTTTGGAGGCCGGCAAATACGAGGTTCAAATTGGAAAATCCAGTGACGATATTGAACTTATTGAACCTTTCGAAGTCAAGAAGCTGAAGTTATGGTTAGGTCTTTAGGCAAATCAACATATAGTATATATCAAAATAAAATGTCTCTACATAGTTTGTCTACGCTTTACAAAATTTAACAATGTCAATATTATCAATCTAATATAAACTAACTTGAACACCATCAGTCAACATCATGGTCAACTGGGCACTAATACGTGGGGGATAGACACCAGTGTTATCCTTCGACACTAAGTTAGGGAACAATTGAATCAATCTTACCACAGTGTAACTTGCTTCAGTCAAAGCGAATTGTTGACCCAAACATATTCTTGGTCCACCATTGAATGGTAAATAAGCCCAACCTGGTTTAAGATCTTTATTCGCCCATCTCTCTGGTATAAACTCATTTGCATCCTTTCCAAAATAAGCCTTGTTTCTATGGGTGGCAGAAATAATGTAAGCAACAACAGTACCTTTTTCAATCAATGCAGGTTTGGAGTCATCCTTACCACCACCTCTTGGTAATGTAGTGTTTTTATTAGCACATCTGAAGTTTATTGGGACATTAGGATATAACCTTAAGGTCTCATTCAAGACATATTTCAAGTACTCACATTTTTTTAAGCTTTCGAAAGTAATAGAGTTCAAGTCGATGTCATCACCAGAACCAAAATCACGGTAAATGGCTTCTTTAAGCTTTTCGAAGATATCAGGATTCCTTGATAATTCATAAAAGACATTAGACAATAAACCGGCGGTCGTGTCTCTTCCAGCAATCATAATGTTAAGCAATTGGTCTTGTAAGATATGAGGATCTCTAGTCTCTTTTACGAGTTCATATAAGAAGATGTAACCCCCTTTGGATTTGTCTTCAAGTTCAGTGGTAGACATTTTGAGGGCTTTGTCTATATAGAACTTGGCAAAATCATGAACCACTTTATTATACTTATCGAAATTTTTCGGATAGATAAGCCAATACATCTTCATAAACCAAGCTCTAGTAGCACAAATCTCCTGAGCATTAGTGAAACTTTCATAGAAATATTTGGCTTGATCATATTCATCTTCAATTGGAGATCTTTCTCCAATAGTCTCGTCCATTAACCCAAAAATCGATTGACCAAACAAGAACTCTGTGGCAGTATCAACAGTGAATCTAAAGAAGTACTGTTGAAGATCAAAAGGCTCACCATGATGTTTCCTAATATGCTTAGCTAAATTCTGGACGTGAATCTCTAATGATTGGGTATGGGCAACCTTCTCCCTAGAGAAATTAGGCCTTAACAATGCCCTACTTTGTTTCCATCCATGGCCATCTAATGTAAATATACCATCTCCTAATAAAGGTTTAAAGTGGGCGTGTCTCAATCCCATCACATAATCGTTAAATTGAGTAGCTAAGATGGCTTTAATATTTTCTGGATCAGTAGTTACCACGACTTTACTACCCAAATTGGCAATGTGGGTCATCTTAGGATAGCTATCTTCCATCAAGTTAATCACCAAGTGTAGCAAGTCGCCAGTACGCTTGGCTCTGAGAAAGGTTATTGGATTCCTTGAAAAGAGTGGATACGAACCAGGTAATAAAGTGGGTTTTTCAGCCCCAAATTTTTTACGTAGAACATATACGGTCAATTGTCTGTAGACGACATAAGTGACTAAAGCAATGACTATCAAAGTCAAGTTCTTATGTTCTTCAATAAATGCCATTATTTGTTAACCCATGGGAGAGCGAGCTTATATGTTGCAGCAATTTTCATGTGCATCGGACTTTTTTGAATGCATATGATCAGTTTTATATGCACTATTGAGAGAATACACGCTCTTTACAGCTGATATGTAGAAGGGTTCGTTAGGTTGATTTGCTAAGGTTGCTTGCTAAAGGGGATGGATATTATTATTCAAAGAGTATTGAGGAACTAAGGTACTATTAGTTGAGTGATAAGCGGTAACAGTGTGTGGTCCTATAAACATGTGTCGCAACTCCCCACCTATTGCCTCACAGTCTCCTCTCCGAAGTTTATTGTTACAGCCCAGACTAAGCTCTTGAACTGAATGCAGGATACATCGACTTGAAGTTAAACAATTGTCCCCGCTACCTTCCGTTGTAACCCGCAAAATTGCCTCTTCCAGCTAATCTCATTCCTGGGAAGGTAACCCGCAAAATTTCTGGCAAGGTAACTTGCAGAATATACTAGAGATAATCTGTAAAAGCCTTCTTCCAACTTATGGAGGAAGATCCAAAGTTTCAAACCAGGGAAATGGTTGTGTATGATAGTATAAACCGGGTAGTTATAATCGTATAACCCCAAAATAGCAGGTATATCAACCAACAGGTGTCAACGTCACCAGCTGCAGGAACTTACGTGGATGAATAATATCGTAAGAGTCACGTAATGAGAAATATTTACGAAGATGTTCTTTACTTGGTTATTGTTGCAAGTAGGTATTGTAGCTGCTATTTGGCAACCTGAGAGTGGACTTACATGGGATTATCGTCTTGATTCAGTACCCAAAACTTTCGCTAAAGACGTTGAAGTTTACGACGTAGATTTATATGCTGTTAGTAATAGTACTATCGAGGCTTTGCATAAAGAGGGTAAAAAAGTTATTTGCTATTTCTCTGCCGGCAGCTATGAAGACTGGAGAGATGATGCTGGTGATTTTAACAAGAGGGATATCGGTAAGCCTTTAGATGGCTGGGAAGGAGAGAATTGGCTTAATATCACTAGTGAAAACGTTCGATCGATCATGGTGACTCGATTGAATTTGGCAAGCCAGAAAAGTTGTGATGCCGTCGATCCGGACAATATTGACGGGTATGACAACGATACGGGCTTCAATTTGACCGAGGAGGACTCTATAAACTTTGTAGAATTTTTGTCCGAAGAGGGACATGAGTTGGGATTAGCTGTAGGGTTGAAAAATGGAGGTTCCATAGTAGAGGACGTTTTAGACTCGGTGGACTTCTCCGTTCAAGAACAGTGTGTTGAGTACAATGAGTGCAACTTGTATGAACCCATATACAAGCAGGGAAAGCCAGTTTTTCACGTAGAGTATCCTAAAGGCGATAAGTCGAATTCAAAAAGTGTCAGTGATAAAGCCATTGACAAGTACTGTAAGCCGTCCGGGTTCTCCAATATCTTAAAGAATTTAGATCTCGATGGGTGGTTGTATGCGTGTAACGAAACCGTCTCTATGAAATCTTCTCGGGAAACTTCCCTGTCTGGGTCATTACGCCCTGGCTTCTTTTTGTTGCCAACATTTGTCATATTAGCATTCTGTAAATAGAATAAAGTATGAGTAGAAAATATAATACCATATGCCCAAAATGAACTACATTGCACGCTTCTTCTCCTACACCTCTGCTGGTGTAACCCAACTCTGATACAACGTCAAGATAATATAGAAAAGAGTGTTACAAGAGATTTTTTAAATTCTATAGTAACTTATATTTATAAAGCCATTGCACTCTTTGAATTGCTAGCTGTTGACGGATTCAACTGGGAGGACTATATATAATGGATAATGTTTGTTGGCTTGATAGCCTCAGGTTCCACGGCCTCATTCTCAAGTCTATCACTGACGAAGTCCATGTCCTGGTAGCTGACCCATTTTGTTTTCTTCCACCATTTCAAGCCGAAATAAAGAATGGGAGTCAAGGGCAACAAGATGTACAAATCAACGAATTGTCCAGCATCAAAAGGAACAAAAACGGTCCATCCTTGTACAAGACACAAGAAAATCCCCAAGGCTATACCAAAATAGTTGGAGTATGGATAGAAAGGTGCTTTGAAAGGAAGATCATCAACAGAGTTTCCTTGAGCCAACCATCCCCGTCTGAACCTCAATTGGGCAAAAACAATACCACTCCAGACTATGAAAGCACATACACCTCCCAAACCAACTATATAGCTATAAGCAATAGCGGAAGAACTATTCATAGCCAATAAAGAAAGGAAGGCAAATAAATGAACAGTATGAACAGCAACCCAAGGAACACCTTGTTTACTGACTTTAGCAAACACTTTGGGGGCATAACCTTCAATCGCTAATCTCATCAAACTCCTACCACAAAAATATACAGCACTGTTGATTGAAGAGATGCAAGTTATGAGAACAAAGGTGGTGATAAGGTAGCCGGCATGATCCCAACCAGCATCCGTCATAGCGATCGTCATCACTGAACTCATGATCTTGCTGCTCCCTGAAAGTCTTGTGTCCGTATAAGCCACAGTAATACCATAGGCTATGGTAAGGCCAATGTAGACGTAGAAGATTCTAAGGATAGACTGCAGAACTACTTTTTTGACCGCTTTCTGTACATTTTTCAGCTCCGAAAATGTCAATGACAAACTTTCAACACCAACATAAAATACAGCAGCGTATACAAAAGAATTGGCAATTCCTTTAAATCCATCCGCCAAAGGATGTTCTTTGAATGGATTTCCTGGAGAATGGCCTTTTATTCCTCCACCAGCATAAACTAGAGCAAATATGTAGTAGCCTGAAATAAAAAGGATCTTTATAAAGGCTAAGATATATTCAACCTCTCCAAAGTATTCAACACCAACACTTTGGTATATTGAAAAACTAAACCATAAAATTAAACAGTATCCATACATGGGGACTTTATCACTATAAAAAGCAAGTGTTGATGTCACAGATACATATTCAGATATGATATTAGTGGCCCATAGAAACGCATAACTCCATCCTAAGGCTGCCCCAAATGCTGGGTCTATCCATCTAGCCGCATGGGTGTTAAAGTTGAAGTCAAATAAAGAATTCATTTCTCCAATTGAAAACATCATAATCACAACTAATACACCCACAACACTAAACCCAACAAGAAGTCCAACAGGCCCACCAACACTTAATGCTCGTGATAAACCAAGAAAGACACCTGGTCCAATTACACCTGCCAAGGCCATCATTGAAATATGACGAGTCTTCAACCCTCTCTTGAGCCCTGAAACAGGGTCAAATTCACCTCTCACAGAGCTTTCTGATGTTTGGATACTGACCTTTTCGATCTTCTCGTTAAACTTTTCATTGCCCATTATTTGGGACTTTACTTACTGCCGATCATTTATGTACCCCTTATCTTTCAAAGGGCTCATAATCTCCTGCTGTCTGTTGAACAAATTCCGCTGTCGAATTCCGCCTTATAGATAAGAGCGTATTAAAAGATAGACATTGAGCATAGTGCACACGGTGGAACCGAAACCATCTCTTACTGGCTTGATTTATCCATTGAAACATCTCTTCAAAGTGAAGCCAGTCGAAAAAAAGTTCATGAAATTATTCATCCGATAGCTGATATTTCGTTTCTGAGAATTATTCCGTTTTCTGAAAACGTCGGTATATCCGACCGTAGATGATTATTCTACTAGGAAGAGAAAGCCACATTTATTTCGTCTCAAGGGCGCAAGTCTATAAAGTCTATACAGCCTATATACTTGCCTCAAATGTGTAGCGCCCGGTGCCTTTTTCAAATGTTTCTCCATTCGGTAGGATGATCCGTGCCTATTTGGAGGAATTTCAACATCATATACAAAACATCATTTACAATTTTCCAGCTGGATTTGAACCAACCGTAGGGACTTCTATGAGATGTCTTGGCATGTGTAATGCCACCACCAACAATAGGTTGGAACTCAACTTCTGACCATCTGGGACTTATGCGTTGTATACCTCCTGCTCTCTCGTGTAACCATGCAGCGACTCCACCCAAGGCATAATGATTGAAAGATGTCATTTATCCGGGATTGATGTCCCCATTGGGAAGCATACTATCACACCTTTCCCATACAGTAGCAGCTCCCATCGTTACGGGATACAACCAAGAAGGGGTTTGCTCATTCAAAAGAAGCTTGTAAGCAGTATCTGGTTGATTTGCAAGCACTTAAGCTTCGGTATTATAAGGGGGAATTAGCAAACCCAGTACCAATCTTATAGTAATTCTTTTTAATTAAGTTCACCAATTTTTCATCTGCTTGTTTAGTCTCGTCACTCTTCAATAGCCCAAACATGATGGCCAAGGAGTAACCGGTCTGAGTATTGAGGGTGTCAAGATATGTATCCCCGAAATCTGCATAGCATTGACTTTTAACTTTCAAAAGTATGCTTTATCTGTACTAGATTTTAATGTTCCAGCGATGTCTTCTAATTGCGTCAAAATCAAGTACAAGAATGCATCAGCAACAAGGTAAAGGTCAATGACTACAAGAGCTGGATTATATGGTGGGACAGCGAGATCAAACCAGTCGCCAAGTTGAAGTTTGATTTTATCCCAGCAAACTTTTCCTGGAATTTTGGGGATAAACTCATACCAAGTCTTTGCACTATTGTATTGAGCTTTCAAAATATCAGTACTATTGGTAGCTTCAAAAAGTCTTTGAGGAACAGTGACACAAGCATCCTGCCAAATTGCCGCAAATATTCCCATTCAATGATTTCGGAAAAGCTTACGATGGAGACTCCTATGTGCTTCCTGCTAAATGGCAGTCTGCTATCAGTGGAGGCCCTACAGGTGCTATTGGTATTGGTGCTATTTTTGGTTCTTTCTTGGTTGATAAAATTGGTAAAAGAAGAACGATGATGATAGCTTCCCCTATAAGTATCCCTGTCATCACTGCTGAATTTGTTGCTACTAAAATCAAGATTCTCTTTAATGGTAAGTTCTTTGATGGTTTATGTTTGGGTATGATTCCTAGTACTGGAAGAATCACAGAACAAAGAAACAGGAAAAAACTGATGAAGTCTTAAAAAAAGAGGTGAACCATTTGGAGAAAATAGAGAAACTATGATGTAATCAATATATGAAACTGTTAACTATGCAGAAATCCAAGTAGTGCAAATCCCAAATGGGTCCTATTGAGGGGATTTGTTTGTATGCAGATCGGTTATTGTACGAGCACATCACCTTTTCATTTAATGTCTTCACGAAGATCTATTCTTGTTCAAGGTAGTAAGTAGCAGGTAAGAAAGATAGGGGAATAATGTAGCTGTTTATCTCATGATAAAATAAAGATTTTTTGGATCCATTCAGAGGTTTTAAGAATGAATAGTAAATGTGACATATCTCGTAATTGATTATCATAATAGGACCAGAAATTTTATTCGTATGTGATTATTGTTAGGGTGCTCCATCCAACAAAACTAACCAAAGCTTGCATCAAACCCCATCACCCCATTGCCCAAAACGAAATAAACTAAAAACAAAATACCGAATTCCAGATGATCGACAATTAGTGAGTCCTTTTCTCCACAACCACCCGCCGAAATTGACAAACAAAATTTTTACCTCAGAATTTAGTGCTGAAGCCCTGACTAAGCCCCGCTCCCCCATCGGAATGGTTTCGAAAGTGGTATCCGAAATGGTTGCGAAACAACAGTGAATGGTCAATTATAAAAACTCTTCCTCAGGCCCCGTTCTATACCAACAGGCAATTATTTTCTGTGTGAAACATGGCAGAAGCTTTAAAGGGAAAGGTTACAGTTGACGCTTCAGATCTAGGCTTAGCAGGTAGTATCGATCTTGAAGAAAGAGTTTTAGTTTTGAATGACGTAGTTCCCAAGTATGAGAAGACGTGGCTCACCAGATGGTGGCAAGTTAAACTCAATCTCTTCTTATTAGGACCTATTCTTTCTCAGGTTGTGAGTGGTTTTGATGGTTCTATGATGAACTCTTTACAGAGTTTGCCTTCTTGGAGTCTGTATTATGATCATCCTTCAGGTAGTATTTTGGGTACTATGAGTAATGGTATCCCCATTGGTACGCTTATTTCTACTCCGTTTGTTTGGTGGATTGTTGACCGTTTTGGAAGGAGGAAAGCTATCCTTGCTGGTTGTTTAATCATCATATTTGGTGCTGGTTTACAAGGTGGTGCCAGAAGTATGGGAATGTTCACTGGTGCACGTATTCTTTTAGGTATTGGTACTGGTTTGTGTTCTTCTGCCTCTGGACCCTATCTTAGTGAAACCGCATATCCATCACACAGAGCCTCTATTACTGCCCTTTTACAAGCTACTTGGCCATTTGGCAGCTTTATTGCTGCCCTTGTGTGTTGGGGTCCTTACCAATCTTCATTGAAGTTTGATAACTGGTCTTGGAGAATTCCATCTATATTGCAGGGGTTCTTCCCAATTGTTCAGTTTTGTATTGTATTTTTTGCCCCTGAATCTCCACGTTGGTTGATCTCCAAAGGTAGAGACGAAGAAGCCAAACAATTTTTCATCAAGTATCATGCTGGTGGTGATGAGAATTCAAAACTTGCTGCCTTTGAAATGGCTGAAACCAAGGCTATTCTTGAACAAGAAAGGCTGCAAATCAGTAGCAAATATACTGAATGGTTCAGAACCAAACAAAGGTTAAGAAGATTTTTCATTGTTTGTGCCGTTCCAGCTATTATTCAATTATGTGGAAATGCTTTGGTATCCTACTACTTGACTATTATATTGATAAGTATTGGAATTACCGATCCTAATGAACAATTGAAGATTAACATTGGTATGACGGTCTACGGTTTTGTTTGGGCGGTGGCATGTGGTTTATTGCTTGACAAGTTCAGAAGGAGGGTAACCTTTATTGGTGGCTTTGGTCTTATGTGTTTTGCTTACACCATTTGGACAATATTGTCGGCTATCAATCAACAAAAGAACTTCGAGGACAAATCATTAGGTAAAGCTGTTGTTGCAATGATTTATCTTTTCAATGGTTTCTACCATATTGCAGCTCCAACCGGTATAGCATATGTTATGGAAATTTGTCCATACCATTTACGTGCTCAAGGATCTGTACTCTATCAATTATGTGGTTGTGCCGTTGGGTTATTCAATAATTATGTCAATCCAATTGCCATGGAGAATATCAAATGGAAATACTACATTGTTTGGGATATCGCTTTGGTCTGTCATATGTTAACTGCCTACTTTTTCTTCCCTGAAACCAAAGGTCTTGGCCTCGAAGAGATCGCTCAAGTCTTCGGTGAAGATGTTACAGCAGGTTTAATTGCTGGTGAAAATGTCATTGTTGCCAACGAACTTAAGGAGTCTGGTGCTAAGATTGAAGTCAGTCACAGTGAAGGTGAAAGACAAGATAAACAGAAGTAATGAAATGTACGCAATATGATATATATCGTAAAATTTATCATAGCCAAATTGGTTATTGACTAAAGCTAGCTAAGCATATCATTTCTCTTTCTCTGCTCTATGTGGCCAGCTCTTATAATTTTTTTTATTGAACGATATGACTTAAGAGTTTTTACCAGTGGGTTCGGTAGTCTCATACATGGTAATTTTCTCTTGACTGCCTTACAGCAACCTCGTGACCATCACTTTACATCACTTAGACTCATTTCCAGAACTTTCCTATTTCTGTATAATACACGCTGCATAATAGGACACTCTGCATAGGACACACTGCATGGCATACAATGCATTATACACATGCATCTTTTCGATTACACATCCACCACCACATACCTCTCCCCACCTCTTTATCATTCCACCACCCCCACCACCCCACCACTTTCTCAACATTGTTGGACCTTGAGGGGCAAATTTAGTACTTATTACGATGTACTAATCACTAATTACGAAATACTAATGAAGTTAGCTACAAAGGTAGATTTGAAATTATCAAACGGCAAAACTATTCCAGCTCTAGGACTTGGAACAGTTTCTGATGGTGACAAGAGGGAAGTCAAGGATCAAGTAAAAGCAGCAATTGAAGCAGGTTATAGACATATCGATGGTGCTTGGAAATACGGAACTGAGAAATTTGTAGGGGAAGCAATCAAAGAAGCAATTGAGGAGGGCCTTATTAAACGTGAAGATCTATTCGTTACTACTAAAGTATGGCCATCACATCACAATGATCCAGCTTCTTCTTTTGAACAATCTTTGAAAGATTTGCAACTCGAATACGTTGATTTATTGTTACAGCATTGGCCCGCGTGTCTCAACAATCGAGGAAATGAAGACACCGTTGAAGATGAATATGGAAACATTTTGTATGATAACTCAAACGACTTTATTGGATTCTACAAGAATATTGAAAAATTGTATCTTGACAATCCTGACAAGATTAAATCGATCGGTGTTTCTAACTACAGTGTTCCTTTCTTGGAGAAGCTATTATCCCAAGTTCAAGTTAAACCTGTAGTTAATCAAATAGAATCACATCCACAATTACCTCAACAAGATTTAGTTGACTACTGCAATTCACATTCTATTATCGTTGTAGCCTACAGTCCAGTGGGTTCAAGAGGTGCACCGATAATTAAAATACGATTAGTTCAACAACTTGCCGAAAAGTATAACGTAACAACCAATGAAATTGCTGCTGCTTATCATATTCTTCAGGATCGTGTAGTTGTTCCAAGATCCTCAAACTTGGAAAGAATTCGTACTAACATCAGGTTACCTCCTTTGACGAAAGAGGAATTAGAAGATTTATATCAAGTTGGTGTCAAAAATCCTAAAAGGTATATACAAGCCCGCTGGGGTCGTGGTCTCGGATTAAAGTATTGGGACTAAATATTCAAATATACAATCTTCCAACCCTGACTTGCCATTATCTCTCTAAAGCAAAGATGCCTTATCCTCCTGACAGTAGAAGTCTTCTTATCTCCTTCACATCCTTGAATCGTTAGAGTGTGTATCGTTTCCTATTGTTTATAGGAGTAGATATTAGTTCGTAAGGGTCGTTGTTAGTCAAGAATGTCTTGTTGCTGAATTCTCTAATTATAGGTCCAATATACTGATTTCTATGAACGTGCAAAAGTACCAGTGTGCTAAGAAGGTTTTGTCTAGTGGAAAGCTAAGTCGAATTTATTTACAGATAACTATTGGTGGTGGTCTAAAGTGTTTCAAAACTTTTGAAATCTGATAAGATAAGCAGTTAAGTGCTAATAAACCTCCGCCGTTGAAACAATGTTCATCAAGGGATAGTATCAAGGTTTCGCTATCCAATGATAGCACTCTGGTAAATGGTGGTAAGTAGGATATATATTGTCTTGGTACTCGTAAATTGCATAAAATGGTGATTTATCAACAATCATTCAGAATGAAGCCGCAAAGGTCCCAGTGTGCTTACTATGTGCTAATTTGTGGATCCCTACCTTGTTGTCATTTGACGACAAGTTGTGGTGACGTTATTCAGTCATTTCTTGAACTTTTTGAAAATGAATATGATCACTTTAAAGATTATTCACAGATAAATCGGGCTTCGGTTATGGACACTAACAAGTTTCTCTGTTTGATAAGGTTACCCTTGAGACAAGAAATTGTTTTTATTTTGTACCTGTAGAAGGTCGTAAATTGGTGATTTGGTAAAGAGGGTTTGCTTGTTTGAAGCTTGAAGACAGAATGGCGGTTGATGATAGGTATATCACAGCGTTAGTTGACTTGGTAACTTGGGCTTGCAATGGGTGAATCCACACTATTTTCCTTGAACGATATGAAAGGGTTTGCATCCATGAGTTCTGTAGTTTCATATACTTTATTCTTCTTTTTGAGTGTTAAAACGACCTCGCCCAAAAGAATCAACACTGCCGAACTCATTTCAAGAAAAAAACTGCACGGAAAAAGTCCAGACTTACTTCTGATACCTGTATGATAGGGTCTTCTCGTCTGCCCCCTTTATTCAAATTCAACTCTGTTTCAGCTCAATCCTCGAATATTTGAAGGTTGTACTGATCAATTGTAGCAAACCTCCAGTAGGAAGAGATAGCAGTAATTCAATTTCGACAATACCTAACCGGGTTTGACGATTATAGAAGCAGTTGCAAAAGTTTCCTAAATAAGAATTCTCATACATTGGAATTTGTTGACTGTCCAAAGAATTGTTACAAAGAGCGGCACGCTTTGGTTGCAAGGTCAATTTACAAGTCAAGGGGCGTCATTTACCAGTTGTAGAGAATCCAAATGTTACGTACAGTCTTGGAAACTGTAAAGTCAGCGCTTGTACTAACCTAAAGAATCTGAGATAACTCACTCTTGGGAAGTCGTTTTAATACAACAGGAGCACAGAATGTTTACTTCTGCGTCTAACTGATTTAACAATCACAGATGATGGAGTTCTCGAACTGTTGGAGACCAACAATACTGGTCATGCGTAGAAAGTGGGACTTCGCACTGTAAAAAACAAAAAAACCCACAAGTGGGACTTAGTCGTGCGCGGAAACAGGTGCTAAATCGACCTGTGGGACGGCATTTGTTAGAAAATGGGACTCAGGGTAAATTAGTTAGAAAATGATGCACCTGAAAGTTGTACATAGTTTATATCGGTTACGGTAACGGACTTGTACATTCTCAGGTCCGGCAGGCTCTTGGCTGTGGAGATATAGG
>PPMW02000052.1:0-21845 GCA_003707025.2 Yamadazyma scolyti | reverse complement strand
TTCCACTCTTACCACCACTGATGCTAATGGTGACCCAACTACCGAAACCGTTGACGTTTTAGTCACCACCGATTCCGATGGTGACTTGTACACCACTACTTCGATAATTGGTGACTGTCCAGAATGTACCGAGTACACTTCCACTCTTACCACCACTGATGCTAATGGTGATCCAACCACCGAAACCGTTGATGTATTGGTTACCACTGATTCCGAAGGTGACTTGTACACCACTACTTCTATTATTGGTGACTGTCCAGAATGTACCGAGTACACTTCCACTCTTACCACCACTGATGCCAATGGTGATCCAACTACCGAAACCGTTGATGTATTGGTTACCACTGATTCCGAAGGTGACTTGTACACCACTACTTCTATTATTGGTGACTGTCCAGAGTGTACCGAGTACACTTCCACTCTTACCACCACTGATGCTAATGGTGACCCAACTACCGAAACCGTTGACGTTTTAGTCACCACCGATTCCGATGGTGACTTGTACACCACTACTTCGATAATTGGTGACTGTCCAGAATGTACCGAGTACACTTCCACTCTTACCACCACTGATGCTAATGGTGATCCAACCACCGAAACCGTTGATGTATTGGTTACCACTGATTCCGAAGGTGACTTGTACACCACTACTTCTATTATTGGTGACTGTCCAGAATGTACCGAGTACACTTCCACTCTTACCACCACTGATGCCAATGGTGATCCAACTACCGAAACCGTTGATGTATTGGTTACCACTGATTCCGATGGTGACTTATTCACTTCCACCAGCATTATTGGCGACTGTCCAGAGTGTACCGAGTACACTTCCACTCTCACCACCACTGATGCTAATGGTGACCCAACTACCGAAACCGTTGACGTTTTAGTCACCACCGATTCCGATGGTGACTTATTCACTTCCACCAGTATTATTGGCGACTGTCCAGAGTGTACCGAGTACACTACTGGTTACACCACCACTAATTCAGCGGGTCAAACTGTTACTGGTAACGAAGAGATCATTGTAACCACTGATTCAGACGGGGATGTCACTACAGAGACTTCTATCATCGATGCTTTTGTTCTTGATGGTGACTTCACAGGTACTGATTACACAACTGGTTACACCACCACTGATGCTGAGGGTCACACTATCACCGGTAATGAAGAGATCATAGTCACTACTGACTCTGCAGGTCACATTACCACAGAAACATCGATTATCGACGCTGTCACCCTCAGTGGTGACTTCACCGGTACTGATTACACAACTGGTTACACCACCACTGATGCTGAGGGTCACACTATCACCGGTAATGAAGAGATCATAGTCACTACTGACTCTGCAGGTCACATTACCACAGAAACATCGATTATCGACGCTGTCACCCTCAGTGGTGACTTCACCGGTACTGATTACACAACTGGTTACACCACCACTGATGCTGAGGGTCACACCATCACCGGTAATGAAGAGATCATAGTCACTACTGACTCTGCAGGTCACATTACCACGAAGACTTCGATTTTAGGAGCTTTTACGGTTGATACCGCATCTCCTACTGTCGTAGAGACTACTGTCATCGCTACCACTGATGCTGAGGGCCATAAGACTTCTGTTACCACTGGTTTGACTACAGTTGTAAAAGAAGCAACTTCATACGTTACTTACTGCCCATTGACTAGTACAAAAGGTCCATCGACAACAGTTGTTACTATTAGTGGATCTGAGGTCACCACTGGTTTGACTACAGTCGTAGAAGAAGCAACTTCATACGTTACTTACTGTCCATTGACTAGTGAAAAAGGTCCATCTACAACAGTTGTTACTATTAGTGGATCTGAGGTCACCACTGGCGTAAGTACTGTCGTTGAAGGCGGATCTTCTTACGTCACTTTCGTGCCATTATCTACTGAGACTGGTGAGACAACTACACCTGCTACTACCCTCACCACTGATCACGTCACTAAGGCTGGTACTTCTGCCGTCAATGGTGCTACTACTACTGGCTCCACAAGCGGCTCCACAAGTGGTACTGCTACTGAATCCATAGCTGCAGTCACTTCTTCTTTCGTAGGCTCCGCCTCATCAACAGCCAGTTCATGGATGTTGATATTGGCAGGTGTCTTTTCCGTTATATTATTTTAATAATACCCGTTCCATTCCATTCTTGTTGGATTTTATTTCGAACCATATACCATACTTTATATACGATATTTTTATGTTTTGTAGACGTGTCTATAGGCTGACTGTGCCAAGGGCTTTCCTCTTGTAGCCTTTAGATGCTGCTGATTTAACCATATAACACGGTCCATAGGCTTTTCCTATATGTATCGAAGAGTACCACATCTCATAGATGTTAATCGTACCACCTAGTTGCGTTTACTCAACGGGTTTTTTCATTTATAGCTATATTGACAGTAACAAACAGCATGAAGAGAGTACATGTCATAGCGGCTTTAAGAAAATTTAGGTAGGCGAGTAGGCGCGTACTTGACATATTGGGTTAGTTGTGTCTGACAAGTAGACAGCCTCTTCTCCTGGAACCTTAGAGTCAATGACTCTAGATGATGGTTTGATATGTTACAGCAATGATTACGGTATAGCAGTATGTAGTATCTACAAAGCATCTTTCACATATTTGTAATACATGTTAAGAGTATGGTACCTTGGCATGCGCAGATTACACAGTTAAGGTATGGTATCCTTGACAACGTTACAGGGTTAGTGACGTTACAAGGTTGATACAGTACCCTTGACATAAAGCCTATGGTGTCTGGAGATGTGTAGTGTTACATAATCCTTGACATCTGTACTCTCCAGCTACCTTTAGACACATCGTAAATGATGAGTCACAGCTCCTAACTATATATACCAGACTCGCAATACAGCCTTATGTTGTTCGGAGTATTTTGTATAGTGGCATGCGTTCTAGGAGCAGGGACCGCCGTGGACACAGAGGTCGATACTGTGGGCATGGACTACGGTGTGATTGGTATGAGGGAGGGTTGATTAACAACTTGACGGAAGTTCAACTCCCCACAAACTTGTCAACTGATAATGAGATAAACTTATTGGAGTTTTCCGATATAATTGAACCACTGGTTTACGATGGCATACGTCGGTCACCTGCTGTAGCATTCACTGTGCTTGAGTACTTGGGCCCGAAGTTGCATATTAAGCGTGGAGGGAGGGGTTTTTTCAACGGTACTATTTGGCTGCCTGAGGTCCCATTTCAGATAACCTTGGAACCCGTAGAAGTTAGCAGTGATATACTCCTTTGGAATGAAAGATTGAATAGGAAACCTACGTACAGAGAAGCTGTGTATGATCGCTATGTAGGCATACGGGATAAAATGGTTGGAACTTTCAAGTCCATTGCCAGGCAGTTAACTTCCCTCAGGGCAGGTGAATGCAAATCGGTAGTGTATTTCCTATTGTCACATGGTCAGATACAACATGATACGTCCTGTGTGTGTTGGCTTGCTCACGTAAAAGTCTGCGAATCAGAGCCCCCAATGCTGAAGGAGACCCTTCAAAAAGTGCTTGACTCCGGGTGGAAGAATTTTAGAGAAAAGGACTCGAGTATTGGTTGTATCCCTCATTATGGTGCTTTTTACTACAAGGAAATCCAACTCATGACTACTAAATCTGCCACTACTTATGAATGGTCAGAGCTAGAACAGATCTGCGACAGATCATAGTATGTATATCTAATACACAGAGCTTCGAGCGAAGCGTCTAGGGAGAAGGGGTGGGTGAAAAGTCTAAGGAGAGGGTGAGAGTGGGCAATAAGTTCAGGGAGAGTGAGAGTGGATAAGCAAAGACGATCTTTTGAGGTGACATTTTTTATGCAGCAGTCTCGTATGAAAGAAGCCACCTATTCTTGCAGCCCACCATACAACTCAGGTTGACCGCTGTGGTCTTTGAACAATTTGTCAGCATAGGAGAAATGATGGCGTTTTAGTGGTTGCTGTGAACTAATCTGAGGATTATCTGCAGGAGAATCACTTTGCAACATTAGATATAAATTGAACGCCACACCCACAGTTTCCACTATATAATGATCGCCGCTCTCCCTAATAGGAGTAGATAGAAATGGCACCGGTTGCAGAGAGTCAAAAAGTAGACGATTTAATTGACAAGTTAGCCCAGACGAAGGTCTTAGGGCACCCAGGATCAAAAAATGCTGGAAAAGCGATCGACTGGTCAGATAAATTACCTGAATCAACCAGAAGAAGATTCGAAAAGTATGGCGTTGATTTATCTCACGGATACCCAGCGATTCCAAAGATTGAAGACATTCCTAAGTATACTGATGAAGCTTTTGCAATCAGAAATGAAGAATATCCTTACATTGAAAGAGCTAAGAATGCAGACCCTGAGAAAAAGGCCTTACTTGGAGCTGCTAAAGAAGTGAAGGATTTAACCAAGCACATTGGTACTGAGATTGTTGGTTTACAATTGTCTGAGTTGAACGAGAAACAATTGGACGAATTGGCTCTTTTGATTGCTGAGAGAGTTGTGGTTTTCTTTAGAGATCAGGACTTATCTCTTAAGAAACAACGTGACATTGGCGAATATTATGGCCAGGTTGAAGTTCATCCACAGGCTCAAAGAGTCCCTGGATACGATGGAATTACTACTATTTGGTGGGACTACCTGCGTGCTACCAAGGCTTTTAACAGAACAAAGAATTCCAATAACTGGCATACCGATTTGGTACATGAGTACCAACCAGCGGGTATCACCCATTTACATCTTGATGCAATTCCTGATGTAGGTGGCGATACGTTTTGGTCCTCTGGGTATGGTGCCTACGATAAGCTTTCTCCAGCTTTACAGAAGTTCTTAGATGGAAAGACTGCTATTTATAGATCCGCTCACCAATACTTGGATAGAGATGATCCTTTGAGCGGTCCAAAGTTCATTGAGAGAGAGCACCCAATTGTTAGAACACATCCTGCCACAGGCTGGAAATCTTTGTTTGTCAACAGAGCAATGACTGTTAGGATTGTTGGGTTAGAGCCTGAAGAGTCAAAAGTCATTTTGAATTATGTTTTTGACGTCTTTGAAAAGAATCACGATATTCAAGTTAGATTCAACTGGAAACCTACCAAACCAGGTTTAGGTACCTCTGCTTTATGGGATAATAGAGTCTCTCAACACGCTATTATCACCGACTATCAAGGGTATGAACCTAGACACGGTACTAGAGTTACATCTTTAGCTGAAGTTCCTCACTTTGACCCGGAGTCAAAGTCACAAAGAGAAGCATTAGGCCTTCCTTTGAATTAGTTGAAAAAGGTGAAAATATCAGTATATGAATATAAAACAAGTCGTAGTACGTAATTCTATAGAAACAAGTTATACCATGTACACAAGTAGTTGTTATGTTATTAGTAAGGTAGGTGTGTATATAAGGTTTATTCCGCCTCTATTCCGCCTCCATTATTCCCTTATCCCCATTTGATATACAGGGATTACTTAAATAAGGCCGTAAGTGACCAGATTAGGGGATTTACATGCACAGATCAGAAAATAATTTTTCTACAATCGATCAATAGAGCAGAAACACCTAGGATATAGAGGGCTTGAATCAACTTCTATCAACATATTGAACTCGTTTAAATATAGATTTATACACAGAGCCGGAGGGAAGCTGAAGGGAAATCGGAAATAAGATTTTAAATCCTTGGCAATATAACGATTACTAATAAACGGCTGCCCTGAAATGTTATTTAAGCGGGGTTTTTTCAGGGGCAATAATGACAAGTGTATTTGTTTCTGGTGCTAATGGTTTTATCGCTCTTCACCTCATTTCACAGTTGATCTCTAATGGCTATTCAGTTACTGGCTCAGTAAGAAATGTGGAGAAAGGGGAAGAGATTAAAAAGGAATTCCCCCGAAATTTTAACTATGTCGTAATTTCAGATATTACTAAAACGGGTGCGTACGATGAAGCTTTGAAGTCGATTCCTCATCTCGAAGGTTTCTTCAATGTTCTTTCTCCTGAAAATATCACGAATGTAAGCGAGAAGGATACCAATGTTCCAGCAGTTGAGAATGTCAAAAATGTGTTGTACTCCCTCAAGAACAATGCCCCGGAACTAAAGAGGTTTGTTCATACTTCCTCAATCACTGCAATGGCAAGCTTTTTTGTCAATCCTTCAGAAATTTCAGAAATTAGTGAAAATTCCTGGAATAACCAAGCCCGTAATTCTTGCTCAAATGGTCAAGAAGCATATAATGTATCCAAGATATTATCTGAGAGGGTAATTTGGGAATTCTTTGAAAAAGAAAAGCCATCATTCACCTTCAACATCATTAGTCCGTCTTTGGTTCTTGGTCCAGGAATTTTTCCTGTGATGGGAGCCAGTCTAAGTTTTCTTGCAGATTTGCTTAGCTTGAAGAAGGGTGATACCGTACCACCATTCGAATTTCCAATAGTCGACGTTAGAGATGTTGCAAAGGTCGAAGTGAAGGCTTTTGAATCAAAATCCTCCTCAAGAAGATATTTACTCGCTAATGTGAATTACAGTTCATACCAATTTATTAAATTTTTCAAAAGTAAATTCCCCGAACTCGACTTGCCAGAAATTGATGCCAACGCTAAGGTAGAGAGCTTTCCAAAATGGGATGGAAAAAACGCTGGAGTCCACTACATTGATGCGGAAAAGACCTTATTGGATAGTTATAGTGATTATATCAAAAAACATTTGTTAGTTTAATATATGTCAGGCGTAACTAATTGTAAGTTGCAAAATATTTATACTTGCGTATACTTGAATAGTCTGTAAGGAAAGCCTTCGAAGAGAGATGAGACATACTAAGCAATAATACGTAGACAGGAGCACGTTACAGCATCAGCTTTGAACTCGGAAGAAACAATACTGGTAATGCGTAGAATGTGAAGTTTAGCTAGTAAAACTCAAAAGATTAGATTCTAAGTTTTTTAGAATTTGCCATTCCCATAGGTACCATTAACTGCTGGCTACAACTACAGTTGAGTGCAACTGTCCTGCATTTCCCCCTTAGATGTGATACTATGAAAACAAAATAGAAAGTTGTAACCACTACTGCAGAGATCATGTGGCACCGTTGTAACAAGCAACAAGGACTTGAATAAAATGATAGCTAAGCTAGAACACTAAAATGTGAGTAGGGGGATGGTAAAAGGTAAAGAGAATAATGTAATAGACTACTACTAATATGTAAAGCATTGCCAAATGCAGGTATGAGTGGCTAGCACAGCCTTTTCAAAGATATCTCACAAAACATCAATAATGGGCAAAGCTTGCAATTCAATAAACGAATTTATATAAACAATAGCCATGAATAGTAGATTCCAGTTATATGTAGTATAATCAAAGAAACAATATAATCCAAGGTCTCAAGACCCGGTTCACTAGACGTGATTCTGAGTAGACATTACCGAGTTACCGAAAAGCCTAATCATTCCCAAGTGTTACAATCGTAAATGCAATCTCTTATGGACAGTCTACCTCTGTATACACTGTCTCCAACCAGCAACACAAAACTTGAGCACTTCCGGTATCTTTCAGATCCTTCATTTGACTAACGTTCCAGTATTGAATGTCGCAAGTATCGACAGAGAATTAGTAGACTTTCGTGTCTATTCTGTAGCCTCCCTAAATGGAAAAAAGGTAATCATTACGTAAAATACATTCCTTATCGGGTCTCAACCAAACCCGAAAGTACCGAGGTCAATTTAAGTTGTGGTGCATAATGCCTGCCAAGTGTTTACTTTTGCAGCTCTCGCCATCAAGAGATCTTGAGCAGCTTTTTCTCAACAAAGGGAAGTTACAGCTCTATTTAAGAAAGTACTGTGGCGTTGTTTTTCCATCCCAATTAAAATTACAATTCAGGTTTTCGAAACTGTCTCATTTTTACAGATAATTTACCTCCTCATTTATTCCAAATTTTGGTACAGCTGGTTATGATGATTCGACATGCGTTGTTTTCGCATCTCATTTGAAAATAAATCTTGCATTAGTTCGCGCAGGTCTATTTTGGGCCCTAATTACCTAGATAGGAAAGTGCACTGCACATGGTATTTGGAAATTGTTGATGTTTAATCATCATTTGTTGAAATTTTCCCATTTGGGCTTTCTTTTGCATTGTTTATGCACTTGAAGCAAAATCGATGTTACATTTATCATCTCATAGCCTAAAAGCCATTGTTTTATATCAATGAACAATGTTTCTCAAATTAGACACTGTAGATACCAAATGGGGAAGCATCTTTTCCTCTTTAAGCCAACTTTCTGAAGTAATTTATTTGCGCTTGTGCATGATGTTTCGAGGGACATGAGAAGCTTCTGTTGCAGGGTCATTTCATGTGTATATTAGAGCTCCTCCGGAATTCAACGTCATCAATTCTAGATGTAAAAATGTCAGCAGGAACCCAAAGAGAAAATGAATGGTTCGGACGCGCTCGTTGGGCATGAAAAGGACAATATTTCTAATTGCGTCCCTTGCATATACCCTACCATATCGAGTAATGATTGACTTCTTTGGGAAGTGGATGAATAATAGTAGTTGACTCGTCCGGCATGGAGGACAAATCGCGTCTCTTGCATATAACCTCATTGAGGTGAATGCTACGTAATCAAACCGTGACGGTTATTGCCAGAGAGGTTCTATTGGTTGAATTATACCAAATGGGGTTTTCCTAATTTGTAGAGTCTTGATCCAAAAGGGAATATTTCTTTTTCTTGTTGAATGCATTTACTGGAATAGGTGACACTAACTTAACCTGCCAAATACAACACTAATTGTCCCAAAAGGGCTATCGTGTGGCTAAATTGAGTAAAATCTGGGCCTAGATTCATCTTTTCGATAATACTTAACCATCTTCCTTCAGAGGAACAGAACAAGAGTACCACAAGTTTTTCTTTTTTTTTGGACACTAGTGTGTGGCATTTATACCCTCTTACAATATTCTTTGTCGATAAGATATTTGACTTTAACTTCCAATGACACTTGGTTCTATTCTTCCAAGATTGGCTCATTCAAAGGTATCTTTCTTGATGAGCCCAACAATAGAATCCTAGAACAATAGGCTAATTTTTGAGGAGAGCGTATTTACAAGTGATTCAAGGATTCATGCAGGATAATATAATTCTGAATACATTGTCTACCAAAGGCGACAAATATCGCTCAACTCTTGTAGATGTGGCTTGTCTTTGCCCTACGGATCGTTCATTTCACTAAAAGTCTACAATCAACAGTTGACATTTCTTGATTCAGTCTCTTGCTTTCAATGTCACCACTTCTTTGAGAGTCATCGGCTATAACAACTTCCTCTTCGTATGTAAAACAAACCAATAGCCAGAATAAATTCCATACTGCGTATAATACATGGTGTTTACTTCTGCAGCTTCCGCAAAATCAAATCTGAAAGCCATTTGCATAATGTGTGTCATACATGACATTCACATCTGCAGCCTTCGCAAAATCAATTGTAGTATCCATTTTGGGCAATTTTATATCCAAAACGAGAATGCTTTAGCTCTATGCAACAATGAACCAACTATTTTCCTGTACCTAATAAACAAATAAGGCAAGCTTGATTATCTCAAGGCAGTTTTAGGCACTAATTGTCCGAATAGGAAAACAAATCGTGCTTGGTACTTGAAGGCTGGTGATGCATAATTACTTTTTGGTGAGTAGTTTCCAAGAAGGACAATACTGTACATTGTTCATGCACTTGAAACAAAATAGATTATGCAGTATTTATCCCAAATCTATTTTGAAATTCTACGTCTTCTTTTCTATTTGGGAACAGATTGTCCAGAATAAGTAATAGCTAGTACTTGGTATTTGGAAGTTGAGGATGCTTAATCACTGTTTAGTAAAACATTTCCAATACGGGAAAGTTACACATAACAATAATGACGAATATATGTAAACAAGGATCCATTTCCAGCTGGCTCTTTCAAATTGGGCAACCGATATTACTATTAGGGTAATTCAGACTAATATTTTCTTTCAGTTAGGAGAAAAGGGAATCCGAAAGTGGAATAGGTAAGAATTCTGCCCAATTATATAAACCTTTCGTTTTCATGAAGAGTAAATATCAAAGGATGAAATTGGAAAAGATTTTCAAAACTTTTGCACTCTTTGTGCCTTTAGTTACTGCTATCAATGGGTTCACCTAAAGAAGTTTCCTCCGGTGTAACGATAAAATATTACAACGTTAGTGCTAACGACCCAAACTTTCTCAGTTCAGACTATGCTGTCGATAGAGCAGCATTTGCTGCAATGGAGCAAACAACTCCATATGCAACAGTTAATGGTGTCACTGATATAGACTACTGGTATCAAAATCCAGGTGTTGCTCTCAAGAACCCTACGTATAAGTCGGTTTATGGTGAAAGGGTTAACATTTTCGAGTTGGGGTTGAGTTATACAGGATATTTCAAAGCTTCAGAATCAGGAACTTACACATTCAACTTTACTAAAGAAAACAATTCTGTTGAGATCTTGGTGGGAGACGGTGTTGCCTTAGATTGTTGTGAATCAAATCAATTGTCTAGTAATAATAGTGCCGGTGACGTCTTCGTTGTACCCTTGAATAATGTTAATGCAACTGTATCTGTCGACTTAAAAGCAGGAGAATATTACCCGGTGAAAATATTACTTTATAACACCGAAACTGGCCCAGCAGGTATCGTATTTGCTGTGAACACACCCTCTGGTGAGACTCTCACAGGTTCAAATATTCCATGGTATACACCTGAAGATACGACATACTGTCCAGCACCATATACTACTACCACCATTCCCGGATCAGAGCCAACTACTTACACTACTTTCATTACTAGTGGTACAGAGTCAATGCCTGAGATAGTTGTTGTCACTACCACTCCTCCAATAGAGACCACGACTATCCCGGGATCAAAGTCAACGACTTACACTACCGTTCCCACCTCTGGTTCTGTGCCATCCACTGAGGTTATTATTGTTTCACCAACTCCTAGCTCAGCTCCTCCAATCGAGACTACTACTATCCCAGGATCAAAGTCAACGACTTACACTACCGTTCTCACCTCTGGTTCGGTTCCATCCACTGAGGTTATCATTGTTTCACCAACTCCTAGCTCAGCTCCTCCAATCGAGACTACTACTATCCCAGGATCAAAGTCAACGACTTACACTACCGTTCTCACCTCTGGTTCGGTTCCATCCACTGAGGTTATCATTGTTTCACCAACTCCTAGCTCAGCTCCTCCAATCGAGACTACTACTATCCCAGGATCAAAGTCAACGACTTACACTACCGTTCTCACCTCTGGTTCGGTTCCATCCACTGAGGTTATCATTGTTTCACCAACTCCTAGCTCAGCTCCTCCAATCGAGACTACCACTATCCCAGGTCCTGATGCTACCACTTACACTAGTGTTCTCACCATTGGTTATAATACTACTACTGAAGTAGTCGTTGTTACTACAACTCCTGCTTCTTCAGTTCCAACTGAGACTACCACTATCCCAGGTTCCAAAGTCACAACTTACACAACTGTTATCACCAGTGGTACTAAGACTGTCCCAGAAATAGTTGTTGTCACTACTCCTGCTTCTTCGGTCCCTACTGAGACCACTACTATCCCAGGTTCCAAGGTTACTACTTACACCACTGTCATTACAAGTGGTACTAAGACTGTCCCAGAAATAGTTGTTGTCACTACTCCTGCTTCTTCGGTCCCTACTGAGACCACCACTATCCCAGGTTCCAAGGTCACAACTTACACCACTTTCATTACTAGTGGTACTACTACAATCCCTGAGATAGTCGTTGTTGCTACATCCAGTTCTCCTGCTTCTTCGGTCCCTACTGAGACTACTACTATCCCAGGTTCCAAAGTCACAACTTACACCACTCTCATCACCAGTGGTACTAAGACAGTCCCAGAAATAGTTGTTGTAACTACTCCTGCTTCTTCGGTCCCTACTGAGACCACTACTATCCCAGGTTCCAAGGTTACTACTTACACCACTTTCATTACTAGTGGTAGTAATACAATCCCTGAAATAGTCGTTGTTGCTACATCCAGTTCCCCAATCTCCGAAACCACTATTCCAGGTCCTAAGGGTACTACCTACACCACCATTATTACCAGTGGCTCTGTCACCTCTCCAGAGAGAGTCATTGTCACCCCAACCTCCTCAGTTCCTACAACTACCATTCCAGGTTCCGATGCTACTACCTTCACTAGTGTATTCACCTCAGGTTCAAGCACTTTCACTGATGTAGTCGTTGTTACTCCTACTTCTCCCGGTAACAATGGTAACGTTGAGACGCCTGGCTCCGCTATTGTTGAGACTGTTACCGGCTCCGTTACCAAGACTGTCACCGTGCCTTGTTCCAAAGAGACTACCTACACTCTGGAGTCTAGTGGTACAAATGTTGTAGTTGTAGGAGTCACTTCTGCCACCACCATCACAGTTCCAGCCTCCTCTCCTACCACCTATACCCTGGAAGCTGATGGTGTTACCGTTGTATATGTTGGATCCCCTGCTGGTGTACAAAGTGCCAGTGAATCTAACGATTCTCCTAGTGGCTCTAAGCAAACTATTGCTGCTTATGAAGGTACCGGTTCTAGAAACTCGATTTCCCTTCTTGCACTTGCGGCTATATTCTTCGCCTACTAATTTGGTAGCAGAATTTACTAGTAATATCTACTAGACCCCGGCTAATGTTCCTTTGCCTTCTTTAGTTGTATACATTATTTCGTTATTTATTTCATACACGTATTTTTTCAATGCGATTCCCATAATTAGTTGCAGCCATGTTCTTTGTGACCAGAAAGGAGTGGCCACCACAAATTGAGCTTATCTGGAGTGAAACAGAGATAACTATAACCAGTATCAGACATGTAGAATTAGTATCATGTATTGAAGAACTATGGAGGTGTAATGTAATTTATCTCGGAGGAATTAATCTAGAGATACCCCCGCAACTGGTTAGTAGGAAAATTAAGGTACTGAAACCAAGGGCCGCCATTAATTGAGATACTTTATTGAGACAGAGGAGGTTTACGATACCAATTGAGGGGTGCAATTACCGAGTAGTTGAGTATTCAAAAGGGCACAGATGTTGAATCATCTGAAAATTCTTTTTCACTTCGCTTGAATCAGTGTCTACCTTGAGAATGGGAAGAAACTTCATTATCTTTGAGGAGTTCCTTGATAGAAGCACAATCCGTTGATGAAACTGCAACGATGATTTACCTTCCTTAGCACCCAATTCATGTATTCATGGGTCTGCAAGATCATATTAACCCACAGTTAAAATCAATTTAATTTACAGCTTTTTGGCCACAGATCCTTTCGACATGTATGAGCGAGTCATCCTTTGCTAAAAAAGTCTACCAGCGTAACATTTCCTTTGTTTGACCTCTGTTCCTTGGTGACTTTATTGTAGCCCTCTCCATTTGAAACTAGCTCTCATATTTATAACCGTTTTGGTTGATGTACATTCCCGGAGTTTGGGCGCTCCACGGCTAATTGCCTCTTTCGAGAGAGAGATCATTTATGGTGATACATCGTGGCCACGAAACGGCCGATTCTGATTTTCCTATGACTTTTACCTTCTCCTTATGTTATCATGATGTATATTCTGTAGAATAGGTCTAAGAATCAAATTCTTGGAAATAGCCAGAAACTTAAACTAGTCTACAAACAGCAATTTTGTCATTATCACTAAGCCTTTACTTGATTCTTCAACCTGGTTCAAAATTTACTCACTCTATTTGCTACAATATCCTCCTAAGTATAAATATCTGATTGAAGATTTGTGATTTCTACAATTCTCGATTTAACTTGAGGGTTCAGTTAAGTATCCACTGACTCAACAGCAAATACATTCTCTTCCAATGTACAATCTCCTCGATACTAGACTGCAAGCAGAAACGTCAAAGAGAAACTTCGGTTGTGGAGAAGATATTTCTGATGAGTCGATGCAGATAAGGAAACTACCCTTGCAGCAGAATTGAAAAAGTGTGTCGATAAGGCTGTGCTGGCAATTGGCTTAAACCAGTAATAGAAGAGTGAAGGTTATAACAGGAAAACTATGCAGTTGCCCTCAAGTACTATAATTTAGGTAGAGCTGTTAGACAAAAAGGAGTCACATTCCTGTTCAATATCTTTCAGTTTTTTCTCCGAAGGCAACAGAGCAGTCTTCAATACATTCATATAATCAGCATCACCTCAAAAGAAAACTTGCTCAACAATCGAACCCCACATATTAGTAACATACTCAGAAATAATCTACTGAGATTCATTGCTGGGTTTTGCTAACAAGTTGTAATCAAACAGTTTTTATAACCTTCATCTTCTTCTTATATCTAACATTGTCTTCACACCTACCATTCAGCTTGCGAAGTCTCATGAAAGCAGCATCATCATCATCATTATCATCATCATCATCATAGATTTATACTATTTTGTTGGCTGGTTCCCAAAAGTTTGTCATTACTACAAAAAGGGGTGATTTAACTCTGTTTCAATCAACCTTAGCATTAATGTTAGCAAGTTCTAAATAATAGGTACGAGAGTTAACAACCACACCTTCGTGTTTATAGTTCTATGATGTAGGATTGTTTCCCGTTCTGGTACATCCGGTCTTTGACGTACCACTTTCTCTGTTGATGTGATCCAAGTTTTGCTCTTACCAGGAGCCAATGGGCCTTTAGTTTCCTTTTATTCATCGTGTTTATTCAAGCGAAAGGTGGCATATTGGTTTTCTCCCTATCAACCCCTTGAATAGTATTTACTTTTATGTAATGAGGAATAGTTAATCGAGTTCAAAGGAAGTATTTTTGACTTATCTAGAATCATTACATCCCTTATGAATATCTAACTTTCTAGATAGTTCTTGAAATAACATCTGTTTTTTAAAATGTGTACATCTTAAATTAAGTGGTTCCAAATTTTTTAAGTACCTGGATACTGAAATATTTCTACTTCTTCATATAAGATTTTTACACGTAATCGAAGCTTTTGAAAACAGTTCGCATGATCCAACAGCTATGTGCGAGCTATCAGAAGCTGACCTTGAACAAGGGCGAAAACATCGATCTATTGATCTCCACTTTGAGGACCATTTAAATTTGGATTAATGTATACATAAACAGTGTTGTAGATGCTTGTTTTATCAGTTATCATTCTTGATATATGATGCACTGTCAAACCCTTTCCTCTGTCAAAAAGAGATTTGCCATAGCTTAAGTCTTGAGTGTATTTAACAGCAAAAGCATTGTATTTGAAGAATTCATGATTAGGGTGGGCCTAATTGAATAAACTCTTGATTTCGCACGACTGTTGCTAATGACTAAATTGGGAAAGTTGCGTCAAGATGCGTATAAAGTATATAGTTGGTACAAATTTGATCTGTAAAGAAGGGAATATAAATAGCTATTGGAACATGCCACATTTCACATCTCCATCATAGTCCCTTTTTTTGAGTGTATAGTAAGGGAGTATGCTCAATTTACAGTTTGCTGAATACTGATTGTCACTTGCTTCTAAAACTGCAAGTTATAAATTCTGTAAATGACCAAATGTGCAAGCAGTGATTAACATTTGGGACATCTGTCTTGTCGCTTCTCATCAAAAGTAATGTAGGAGTTCTGAGAGTTCAGCAATTCATAGTGGGTGCAACATCTTCTACTAATTATAACGCACGACTTCATGGAAATCTCATTGAAAGAATAGATGGACTTCTGGTTAAAGGCTTCATATCAGCTCAAATGGAGGTTTGAATATGGGAATTTCACCAGACACAACTTGATGCACACTTTTTAAAACTCAAAAATGAGTACACAAAACAAGTTTCAAAAGCAGCATTGGCAATATCTGTAAATCGTATCCGAAAGATCCGATGGGTGGAAGGCATCAATATGAGATCGTTGAGAAAGGAAACTTCTTCGTATTTCTGATGAGTCATCAAAAGACTTCGCTTATATAAGCGCATTAAGTGATGGAGCGGTGATGGAGCGGTGATGGTGCGGCGATGGTGCGGCTAAGGTCCGTCAATTTTTTGATACTCTCCATAGAGAAAACCCTTTCTTGTCCACGCTGACTATTGTACACCATCTCTTTAGCCATGGCCATCCGAGTTCAACCAAACTCAAAATCCCGAAACAAAAGACAAACAGAGAGTCCGCTAATCGCTATCGGAGCTAAAAGGCATAAACGGATGCGGACGGAGGTTTTGACACGGGCCCTTTTATATGACTAGTATAAATGAAAACCCATCAGCTCTTAATTTGGACTATCAATGTCAGATGATACTAAAAAGGAGAAGTTCATTGAAGCAGATGCTGGTGATGGTACCAAAAGAGAGGACCAATTCTTGGAAGGACCAGCCCTCATCTTATGCGTGCTTTCCATTGTGCTATGCTTGTTTCTAACCGGTTTGGATCAAACTATAGTAAGTACAATTCTTACTACTCTAGGTAATAAATTCAATGCGTTTGCAAAAGTTGAGTGGGTTATTTCCGGGTTTTTCCTCCCCATGACAGTTCTTGCAGCCGCATGGGGTCAGATCTCCATTGTTGTAGGCAGGAAATATGCATTGGTGGCTAGTGTTGTTCTTTTCGAAGCAGGATCATTGATGTGTGCATTGGCTAAGAATATGGATGTGTTGATCGGTGGTAGAGTCTTGGCCGGTATCGGGGGTAGTGGAATTCAATCGTTAACATTTATTATCGTAGCAGAAGTGCTGCCTATAAATCTAAGACCATATATGTTCATGGTAACATTTTTGGTGATGTCAGTTTCCATTGTTTTAGGACCTATTATTGGAGGGGCAATTGCATCTAATACTTCATGGAGATGGTGCTTCTATATCAACTTACCAATTGGTGGTATTGCCGTTACTATCTTACTTCTTGTGTTTAAACCTCCAATGCCAAAGTTGACTCTAAAAGAGAAGCTTCAAAAAGTTGATTATATTGGAACATTCTTATGTGCTGCTGGTATTGTTTTATTCCTCTTAGGTCTTACATTTGCCTCTGATGGTGAGTACAGATGGCATTCTGCTGCAGTGATTTGTAGCGTTGTTATTGGAGGACTTATTACCATTGCATTCTTAATCTGGTGTTTTAAGTTCTCTAAGCATCCTATCATCCAGAAAGAGATATTCCCTATTCATCAGTTAGATACTGCATTTTTCTGTTGGTTCATGTTGAATTTTGCATTCATATCAGGAGTATTTTTCCTACCACTTTACTTCCAAAATATCTTTGAAAAAAGCCCTATTGGTTCCGGTACTTCTATGTTAGCTTTGATTATACCTACAGTAACCACCTCAGTGACTCTGGGAGCTTTAATCGGGAAGACCAGGATGATCAAACCTTTCTTAGTAGCTGGAGCTCTGATTGCAGCTATAGGTGCAGGTGTACTCACTTTATTAGACATCGACTCCACTTACCAACAAAGGATTGGTTGTTTGATTCCATTTGGCATTGGCTCAGGATTATTGATGCAATCCTGCATGACAGGAACTCAGATACATGCACCAAAAGTGGAAGGTGGTGTAATTATGACGATGGCTTTTATATCATTTTTGAGAGGTCTTGGTGGTGCCTTGAGTACTATTGTGTGTAATATTGTTTATGGCTCGCTATTATCTAAATATCTTCCCAAGGCCATTGAAAGCTTACCTGATGGCAAGGTTAAGGCTGAATTGGCTCATATCAATGTAACAACATTACAGAAATCAACCGAGGTACTCAAGTCATTGTCCCCTGAAGCCAAACATGTTGTTAAGAAGCAGATGATGAGGGCAATAAGAGGTGTTTTTTATTTGATATTAGGTGTAGAAATTGCAATTTTTTTGGTAAGTCTTTTTACAAGTAATGAAAAAGTGCCTGCTAAAGATGAAGTTAGAACTAAGGCAGAAAGAGAGGCATTGGATATGGAGAATGAAGCCAAGGCACATGTAGATGAAGACAACGTCCAGCAAAGCAAAATTCTCAAACAAGATCGAATTGTTAATTCATCTTCGGACGTTTAGAATTATGTAAAAAGTATAGTCATATATAAGTTAATATGATGTTTCACGTATAAAACAGAGATCTCTCTACAACCGATGGTGCTCCGTATCTACTTGATTCTTTATCTCCTATGAATCTGTATTTGTCAGCTCAACAGAAACAAAGGCTCTCCTGTTGTGGACTTATATACAAATTGTATGCTGGATAACAAATGTGCAGCATTAGATACGAACGAGCGCCACATCCACAGTTTCCACTATATTATAAACCAAAAAATACTGGTCATTCGTAGAATGCTAAGTTCTCCTGTTAAAACTCAGAAAACTATCAAGTTTTTTAGAATTTGCCATTTCCATAGTTAGTGGGCACGACCTTTTATTTTTTTAGAATGTCACCGGTTTCTTCCTAAAAAGTCAAATTTTGGGCAATTATTGCTGAAAATGATATATCTAAGGGGGGTCCAGTAGGTTCTTGGATGGAGAAATATGGAGGTACCTTTTAATTGTGTCTCACACATAACGGGGTATTTTTCGAGGTATTCATAGTAAATGTGTAATATTTAGGTTTATAAAGGCTTTATGAAGCGCGCCAGAGAAGTGCCCACAACTATTATCTTCATTTTTAGGCAGGAGTTTATATTCAAATGAATATTGTTATTTTATGGTTGCTTACCATTGCAGCTGGCTCAGTACAGGCAACAGAAGCCGAACCTTCATCGAGCTTTCAAATATGGATAGGTGGTGATCTTGTTGACGAAGTCGGTCCAGGAAATTATACCTTTGGAGGCTGCGAAAGCATTGATATGTGGCAGTACCACAACAATACCTGGGGTGAGTATTCCGACGCCGTTGACGCATGCTTACAGAATGCTACGTGGGAACAGTTGGATATGATGTATAATTCAACGTCCTCTGTTTCTCAGGTTCCCAGTGTCAGCTATCTTAATCTCACTTTATATGCGTTAGTTGACAATGAGGAGCTCACTGTGCTCAGTGTCGCTACACAGGTCGGGACATTACGAGATGTTGCTAGCAGATACAGAAGCTTTAAGAGGGACAATGAAAATATTGATATCGACGTCAGCAATGATCTATCTGTGGTGAGTGTCAACGAAAACTTCACCGAGGTATATAAGCCTCATCCGGAGTTAAGAATTGGCTCTGCTTTTTTTAGTGAGGATTCACTCTTACAGCTGAGGCAACATTCAAGAGAGAGCAGTGATTTTGACGGACTTGTCAAAAGAAGTTTCTGGCTGGAAGTCGTAAAGTACGTTTTTGTGTATGGGGCTGGGGGAGTTGCACTCAAAGTAGCAGAACGGCACACGGAAAGTGGAGCTGTAAGGAAAGTTTATCGGTTGTATCTCTCATTGGCCGAAGGAGTAGCTGGGTTTTTGGGTGATTTTGGTGGTTTAATGCTAGAAGCATTTCACAATGCTTATCGCAATTATGATACTAGTGGCTTCACCGCTACAGAGGCCCTCGACAATGTTATTAGCAATATTCTGGATGATACAGTGCTGGGTGAAAAAGATTAAAGTTCCCTCAAGCTGTGTGGCTTATTGAAGCTTCTGGAGATCATGTATACTTGATAAGGAATCGAGTATACCTACAATTGGTACCATATAGAAAAGAATTTCTTACTAAATCTATAGACTGGGTTATGTTTTGAGTATGTCCAATGTTCATAGGTTTCAATTGGCTCTCACTCGTGTACAGCAAGTCACTGAAAATAGGAGTTGGCTCTTCTCTTATCTGTATGTTAGATACTAAATTGAAATTGAAATTTTTAGCTCCAGATACAGATTATTCACTGAATCGTAACAGCCATAAAGCAATGAGCGTATCACTGTTTGATAACTTGGTTTTGATTAAATTGTTATTATGAGGCAAATTAGGAGAGTATAGGAAATCACTTTTTTTTATGATATACCAAACAAATAAAATAAAGAATTACAAAGATGGACGGCATTGGTCCAGGTAGATACGTACTATCTGTATAAGAGCTTTAACGCTCAACTCTTTACCAGTCGGTGGTTGAAATTATCGAATACTTCTAATGATTTCGCAAACTACGTGTATGAAGAGGGTTCCCATCAAAATCTGAGCGGGTTGGGTAACAATCAACAGAGTGTTGAAAAGAATATTGTGTAATTACTGGTCATGCGTAGATTACGGATTTTCGCTAGTTAAAACTCAGAAAAATAGATTTTGAATTTTTTTTAGAATTGGCCATTCCCATAGTTAGTGCGCACGACCTTTTGTTTTTTAGATTATGGCCCGGTTTTTCCTAGAAAGTGGACTTTTGGGCAATTATTTCTAGCAAATGAAAAACTTAAAAGGGGTAAATAGTTCATCTGGGTTTTGTTAACGCACTTGTATATTCTTAGGTCCGCTAGGTTCTTGGATGGAGAGATATAGAGGTACCTTTCAATTGTATTTCACACATAACGGAGGTTGTCAGCTGTTATTCAATCTGTAAATTTGGCAAATCCATGAATTGTGAAAAACATTGTATGTAGATAGTATAGGGAATTACGAGAGATTTAACTCAATATCAGAGTGAAAATAGTTAATAAATACTGGTACCAGTTAGAGATGTTGTAGTGGTTGATTGTAGTTGTTAAAATAGAGATCGACAGATTTAGCGGTTAAAATTATTGATTAGAATGATTGTTTAGTTAGATGTCAAGCAGGCGATGTTGAAGTAGCTTGAGTATTCAATTGTTCTTTGTAAGTAAGTTGATGGTGGGGAAGTTAGTTGGAAAGCTCGTCAACATGCAGAGAGTTGGGTGAGACGATTGAAAGGATAGTTGGCTGAAAGGCTAGTTGAAAAGCTGCTACAGAGGGAAGTTAATGAAGACGGTAGTTATTAGAGAGGGAAATATATGTGACGTTTGCTAGTTAGTTTGATTAATTGATTGATTGGTTGTTGGCTCATTGGGTTGATTGTTACTTAGTAAGTCGGTTGTTAGACAGCTTGTGGAGACATCGGTGGTAAGTTAACAAGACAGTTATTGGCTGTTAGTTAGTTGGTAGGGTGGGTTACTAAGGTAGTAGTTTAGCAACGCCGATCGTTGGATACTGCATATCGTAAATTTCCAACGGTCCAAAAATTACCCTGGGTAGCCTTCGTTGTTAGCAGATGCTTAGAAGCGATAGTTTATATAGCGTGTGTTTGTAGCTTCATAGAAGTAGGATCAATGTACATTGGATATTTAAATGGCAGCTGTCAACTTGTAGTCTTACAAACCCCACCCCCACAACACGCGTCGCCTCGTCTAAACTCTATTTATTTCATGAACGACATCTTCCAAATCGTGGAAATCAAGCCCATTGGAGGCAATTCGTTCGACCTTCTTGTACATTCATCAAAAAGGTCAGTCGTTGCTCCTCATGGTAACATTGATAGGTATTGCCGAGTGTTTCCCAAGAACAATAGAAGGCAAAAAAAAATGCAGGTCTTAAAAGAGATTGAAGACCACTTCGAAAACAACCGGAATGGCTACGACTCCTCGAAAACGTACTTGATTCCCTTGGATGCCAACACTGGCTGCATACAGTTGAAGGACAATACTGGTCATGCGTAGAAAGTGGGACTTCGCACTGTAAAAAACAAAAAAACCCACAAGTGGGACTTAGTCGTGCGCGGAAACAGGTGCTAAATCGACCTGTGGGACGGCATTTGTTAGAAAATGGGACTCAGGGTAAATTAGTTAGAAAATGATGCACCTGAAAGTTGTACATAGTTTATATCGGTTACGGTAACGGACTTGTACATTCTCAGGTCCGGCAGGCTCTTGGCTGTGGAGATATAGG
>PPMW02000051.1:0-22249 GCA_003707025.2 Yamadazyma scolyti | reverse complement strand
TTCTCTCTTCTCTCTTCTCTCTTCTCTCTTCTCTCTTCTCTCTTCTCTCTTCTCTCTTCTCTCTTCTCTCTTCTCTCTTCTCTCTACAATTCGTCTCTTCTTCTTCTCTCTTCTCTTCTCACGTCTCTTCTCTCTTCTCTTCTCTCTTCTCTCGTCTCTCTACTACTCGTGCTTCTCACTCCGCTCGAAGCACTTTTCTCTCTTCTCTCGTCTCTCTACTACTCGTGCTTCTCACTCCGTTCGAAGCACTCCGTTCGAAGCTCTCACGTGCCCGCCTCATGGTAAATCGCGCCGAAAACCAGCCAGCAACCGCGTCAATGCATCCCCTGACACCACCCAGAAAGTCCCGTGCAGCAGCTCCTGTGTGCTTGAGAACGCCGCAGTCCACACACAAGCTTAGTGCGTTGAGGAAACCTGGTGGCGAAAGTTTCAACTCGCTAGCTCCAATAACTCCTGAGTTCACGCCACAAAAGAGTCCACGCCATAGAAAGAAGGGATCTAGTGATTTCGGGTTTCTCTTGCCCACACCATCGACTGTTGGTTCGGGAAGGAAGACAGGTGTCCCGTCCAATGTTCAGAAGACTCTCAAGCCTGTTACTTTGAAGTTTGACGCCTTACTTGAGCTTAATAAAAACCTCACATTTGAAAGTGATGACGATGAGCTTAACCCTTTTCAAGCTGCTAGCGATGAGGAAAGTGACGTGGAAATGTCTCCCTGTAGGAGAAAAGTACGTACGCCTAGAAATAAGATTGTGGATGACGACTACAGAAACAAATTGGTCAATCCTGACTTATCAGACGATGAAGATAATGAAACCAGCATTAGAAAAGAGAAACTTCATAATCCGTTCATTGACAGCGGATTCAAGGAACCCAAGAAACTCCCTCAGTCCGATAGAGACATTGACTACGCTACCCAGATGGAGTTAGTATCCAAAACAGGAGAACGTAAGGTCATCAAGCTTACTAAGAAGCAGATGAGTATCAAACCCAAGAAGTTGGACTTTAGTGTTTAAAGCAGGTCTTTATATATACGTGCGGTGACCGTGTCTGGCTGTCTGGCTGTCTGGCTGTCTGGCTGTCTGGCTGTCTGGCTGTCTGGCTGTCTGGCTGTCTGGCTGTCTGCCTCTGCCTCTCTCTCTCTCTACTCTTTACTCTCTCTACTCTTTACTCTCTCTACTCTTTACTCTCTCTACTCTTTACTCTCTCTGTCTCTGCCTCTCTGCCTCTCTGCCTCTCTGTCTGTCTCTCTCTCTACTCTTTACTCTCTCTACTCTTTACTCTCTCTGTCTCTGCCTCTCTGCCTCTCTGTCTGTCTCTCTCTCTACTCTTTACTCTCTCTACTCTTTACTCTCTCTACTCTTTACTCTCTCTACTCTTTACTCTCTCTGTCTCTGCCTCTCTGCCTCTCTGCCTCTCTGTCTGTCTCTCTCTCTACTCTTTACTCTCTCTACTCTTTACTCTCTCTGTCTCTGCCTCTCTGCCTCTCTGCCTCTCTGTCTGTCTCTCTGCCTGGCTGCTCGCTCTTCTCGCTCTGCTCACTCAGTCTCAACATGGACACTAAAACAGTAGAGCTCTCCGAGGGCCAAGAATGGCGGTTCGAAGTGCCGTTCAAACTCATACTAACACTCAGGGTTGTGCTGGGCATAGCTGAGATTTTTGGAACCGAGCTTCCTACCAATCAAGAGCTCAAGTTTACAGGTACTAAAGCTTGTGTTTTCAGTCCTATTGGGGAAGTTACGCTAGAGTATACTACAAGTGCTAACAAGGAGCAGAGTAATATCACCAATGAACCAGATAGTGTTTCTGAATATGTCAGTAATGAAAGTTTGATGAGCCAAATCTTCAATGTTCATTTTTTACTTGAAAAGAAGAGACAAGAATGCGATGACTCCAAAGCTTTCAATGCTAATACCAATATTAGTGGACCTAAGGTTGTTATATTAGGTGGTAAAGCAAGTGGTAAATCTACAGTATCCAAAATATTGTCTTGTTATGCTTCAAAAATGGATAGAGTTCCAATATTAGTTAATGTTAATCCAAGAGATGGAGTATTTAGTTTACCAGGCTCTTTATCTGCAGTTCCTATTACTGAACCTTTCGATATAGAAAGTTGTGGAGGTTATGGAAACACTCCTACAACTTCAGGTATTTTACTTAGCAGTCCAAAGCTGCCTATAGTTAAGAATTTTGGATATGATGATATTTCACTTAATCCAGATTTTTTTAAACTTCAAGTATCGAAATTAGCATCCATAACTCTTAAAAAACTTGGTAATGATGGTAGTGGGATAATTGTAGATACTCCTGCAAACTTGGATCTGAGTCAAATAGACCACATTGTAGATGTATTCAACATAGATACTGTAGTGGTAATTGGGAATGAAAAATTATCATTGGACCTCAGAAAACAATACCCAAATGTTACTATCATGAAAATCAATAAGAGTGAAGGATGTGTTGATGTAGATGATGCTTATATTAGAAAAGTACAAGAAGAAACAATCAAACAGTACTTCAATGGTAATATTAAGAATGTTTTATCTCCATTCAAAACTGAGATTAATATTTCCGATATTAAAGTATATAAGAGCATTGATGCTATAAGTGATCTTTTTGCTCCGTCTTTAGACTCATTTGAACTGGAGAATACCGATAAGAATAAATTTCTCGAACTCATCTCTGATTTCGAGAATAATAACTTGGAAAACTTAATCTTGGTGGTCAGTAGTGTTCCTGCAGGGTCTGAACTTGATGATGTCGTTGATGCAGATGTATTGGGGTATATTCATGTAAGTAAAGTTGATAATCTGAAGGGAAAGATCAGGGTATTGTTGCCGATTCCGGGTGCGTTACCGAAGAACTGTTTGATCGCTACCAAGATCGGGTACACCGAGTAGGGTGGAGTGTAGACACCCAGTAGGAGAGAGTAGACCAGGCACTGAGTAGTTAGGAGCGTATAGTAATGTAATCACTACAGTAATCATTCCTCTTTAGTAGATAATCGTCATCTACCTTGCTGCTCAAAATGTAAAATTCACAAAATGTAAAATTTACGGTTAGTAGTAGTGATAATCACATATAAATTATATATACACATATAAAAAGCCTTAAGTGGTCAAACCTCCGTAGATATATTCATATAGCTGGTCAAAGCTCCACCGTTCCCATTTGGTAACTTTTCGTCTCAGTGGGCATCATAGAATATAAACAACCACACATCTACTGTTCACCCGCTAACACAATGGCTGTCTGGACACACATATCAGTCAAAAGGGACCTTACGCATCTTCAACAGCTCAGAGGCTGCAATTCCGGAAGGTACCTTTATACCACAACAATCTCCCCAAGTACCATGTGCATGATCATGGTCCTCTTCGTTCACCGTTTTCTCAGAGATTCCCTCTGGACATGTTATAATCGACCCAAACATGAAATGCTGCATAATAGGCAATTTCAGTAGAACCTCTACTTTGTACATTTTTATCATTCCTTGCTTGATCTTATCCCAATTTTTAGCGGAGGAAATGTCATCTAGCATAGGAGAGTGCCACCTAAGGCTTAGTTTTTCTTGGTTGTTTGGTATAGTTTTTATCAGATTAAGAAAATGAATGCATTCGAAGTACATGTATTCTTTCCAGTACATTTCGATGAGTTCATCATTATGGATCAGTTTAGGTTTAATATATGGATGGGTAGCAAGCTGAGAAGCCCCGAATAGAAAAGGTAGGAAATGATAATCATCAAGACCCCAAACACCATGACTTCCCGCTGGTTCTAACCAGTAATTAGTTTGAAGCTTTCTCATAATTGCAATATATTTAGTGAAGATAATCAACACTAAATTGGTATAGTCACCACTAGAGACATGAGATAACTTTTTCAAGGATAAAAGGAAACATATAAAGTTCAATTCATGGCCTGAACCATAATCAATTCTTGTTCTATCGCCCCAGGATTCTATTAAGTATTCTTCTTCAATACCTTTAAATGGACGTAGAAGTCCCGATGCTTCTGCTTTGACTTGATCATAGAAGTCTCTAAACTCAAGTTTTCCAAATCTAGTGATGTTCTTATCCTTTACTACCGGATTATCATCAATAATACTGTCTACTCTCTCAAGAATGGTAACCAATGTAGCAACTGATTGGCTCAAGGGATTCGACTCGGAGTTCGTTTTGCCTTTCACCAGTTCTTGAAGGTCCTCAATGAAGGATATGAGTTCGTCGAAGGTTGATGAGTTAGTCCATATATCTAGATCGTGTTGGGATGTGATTCTCTTCTGCATGAGGGAGTGAGAATTGATGAGCTCGAGAGTGAGAAGCGAGTGTGAGTGAGGGTGAGTGAGAGTGAGAGAGTGAGAGTGAGAGTGTGTGTAAGAAGCGAGTGTGAGTGAGACAGAGTGAGTGAGACAGAGTGAGTGAGACAGAGTGAGTGAGACAGAGTGAGTGAGACAGAGTGAGTGAGACAGAGTGAGAGCGAGACAGAGAGAGAAAGAGAGAGAGAGAGTGAGGGTGAGGAAGTTATAGATTTACGAATACTTCTCTGAAGGTCCATTGGCCTATGTGATTTAACGATGTGACTCTATTGTGTATATGACCCATTGATGAAGTATATGACCCATTGATGATGTATGATCCATTGATGTATGATCCATTGATGTATGATCCATTGATGTATGATCCATTGATGTATGATCCATTGATGTATGATCCATTGATGTATGATCCATTGATGTATGATCCATTGATGTATGATCCATTGATGTATGATCCATTGATGTGTGATCCATTGATTGATGTATGATGCATTGATGATGTATATGTCCCTTCAATTGATCTGTTCTTCTATACCCTTCTTTAAGTCTGTACGATCCATACCCTTCACTTATCTGTATGATCCATAACCTTCACTTGTATGACCCATTGACTGACCATAAACCCTTCACTACTGACCTGTTCTTCTATACCCTTTACTTGATGTTATGATCTCCCATACATACTGCCTTAACACAACCTACAGTGAACAATTACTACAGTGGCCACGGCTGACTCTACTCTCCCTGGCTATCCACACTACAGTGAACAATTACTACAGTGGCCACATCTGTGCTAGGGACTACTCTCCCTGGCTATCTACACTACAGTGAACTACTACACTAGCCACATGCTATGGACTACTCTCCCTGGCTATCTACACTACAGTGAACAACTACTACACTGGCCACATGCTATGGACTACTCTCCCTGGCTATCTAAACTACAGTGAACAAATACTACACTGGCCACATGCTATGGACTACTCTCCCTGGCTATCTACACTACAGTGAACTACTACACTAGCCACATGCTATGGACTACTCTCCCTGGCACACTATCTCCTTCATCTCGAAGCCTAACAGTACATAGACGTCCAACAGTGACTTATCACTCGACCAACAAGCCATCACAGCACGCCAGTTTGGCTGATTATGCTGAAAATCTCAAGCTGAAAAATTCAGGCTGCAATTTTTCAAATTTCAACCAATTGGCTAAACATCCACCATGATTCCACACACAAAGGCGGAGTTGGAGAAGCAGCTTTCAAGACAAGTTGTTAACGCTCTATGGAACTATTCTAAAAAGGATAATCTGATCAACTCCTTACAAACTTTACCATTAATTATACCTCCAAAATCTACTATGTATGAGGAAGTAGCTAAAGATTACAATGGTAAGTTCTTGAAGCTTAAACAGACTACCCAGTACGCTAAGACTATGATGAATTTCTATAAGGTTGGTATTCAAAAGGCATGGAAGAATCATTCAGATGTCAGTAAGCTTAAGAAAGAGTTTGCATTAACTAATGGTACTAAAAACCTCACATTAAAGTACCCACTTGTTGTTAAGGAAATGGCCAATCTTATATATATGAGTCAAGTCGAAAATAACACTCAGAATAGTAAAAAGACCATTATATCTAATAAGGAAGTAGAAGAGAACTTGTTTGCCATTTCCAGGTCTCAACTTAACTTACTTAAAAGAGCACCATCAGATTTCGTTAAATTACCTATGTTTGCAATAATTTGCTTAATTTTTGTAGAAATGACCCCTTTATTATGTCTTTTATTCCCAGAAATAACCCCTAGTACTTGCATTCTACCTTCTGTTAGAGCAAAACTCCATAAAAATGTCGGTTATAAACTGACCACCAGTGATTCTTTGGCTGTTAAAACTGCTTATAATTTACCAACACATATAGTCAGAAATTTGGCTACTTCACTTAGGCTTGTATCCCGCTACATACCCGTGCTGTTATACCCTGAGTCACTACTCAGAACTAGGCTTCAGCATCACTATAATTATCTTATAGTAGATAATTACTACCTCAGTGGGCTCAATTTACAAGGAAATCTTTGGGACTTGACCGATGAGGAATTGACCATAGCATGCTATGAAAGAAACTTGGTAGGAGGGACTAGAGATGAGATGTTGAGTCGGTTATTTGTGTTTTTGGCTGAGTTTGAAAATGTGGGATACTTGGCAGTGGATGCGGTGGTTCCACCCGTGGCCGAGTGGAGAGAACAAGCCGTGAAGAAGGGGAAGGAAGAAGGAGCATGAAGGAGCATGAAGAAGGAGCATGAAGAAGGATCAAGAAAGAAGAGGATCAAGAAAGAAGAGAAGGAAGAAGAGGAGCATGAAAACAAGCAGTGAAGATGAATGGGGGACGACGAGGCAGAGGAAGTAAGGCTGTAAATACCTGTACATACGACTAAGAATATAGAACTCTTACCTTAGGACTCACAACTTGTTCTCTACAGTCTCAGTTATTTCACTCTCTCTGCCACCTCCTACGGCCGCCTAACTCGCTCTAACAAGTCGCCCTGCTCGCAAGGCTCGCAGGTCGCTCTACTCGCAGGGCTCTACTCGCAGGTCGCACAAGTCGCTCTCGCTACGCTCGAAGCTCCTACTGCTCCTTCCGATGACCCCCAAGCCATCCACGCCCCTAGGCCTCCGGGCCGACAACGACGACGACTCTGCAAAGTTCGCCGTCGACGACATCATCCCCGGATGCAAAGTGTTTGTCATGAAAGACGGCGAGTACCGTCTCGCAGAGATCCTCCAACAACACAGAAAGAAAGGACGGATTGTTTTCTATGTCCACTACCAAGAATACAACAAGAGATTGGACGAATGGATCGAGACTGATCGTATCAACTTCTCCAAGCTGATGGTGGCCCCAGAAGTGAAGGTAGATGAAAAAAAAGATACTAAACTGAAGAGTAAAAAGACTAAAACTACATCATCTAAAGAACCAGAACCTATACAAAAGAATGAAGATGAAATGGATTTAGAGGATTTGAATGTTCAAGGTATAAAAAGACCTGGTGAGACATTAAGTAGAGAAGATGAAATCAAGAAATTAAGGACATCTGGTTCAATGACGCAGAATAATTCAGAAGTTTCAAGAGTTCGTAATTTATCGAATATTATACTTGGAGAGCATATTATTGAACCTTGGTACTTTTCTCCTTATCCTATAGAACTAACAGAAGAAGACCAGATCTATGTTTGTGACTTCACTCTATCATATTTTGGATCTAAGAAACAATTTGAAAGATTCAGATCAAAATGTTCAATGAGACACCCTCCAGGTAATGAGATCTATAGAGACTCTAAAGTGAGTTTCTGGGAAATAGATGGGAGAAAACAACGTACTTGGTGTAGAAATTTATGTTTATTAACTAAACTTTTCTTGGATCATAAGACTTTATACTATGATGTGGATCCATTTTTGTTTTATGTTATGACTATCAAGTCTGATCAAGGTCACCATTTAGTAGGTTTCTTTTCCAAAGAAAAGGAATGTGCCGAGGGGTATAATGTTGCTTGTATCTTAACTCTTCCTTGCTATCAAAAAATGGGATTTGGTAAGCTTTTAATTCAATTCTCATATATGTTGAGTCGGGTAGAAAATAAAGTAGGGTCTCCAGAAAAACCACTTTCAGATTTGGGACTACTTTCATACAGAGCTTATTGGACAGATACTTTAGTAAAGCTCTTAGTAGAGAGAAATAACCCCAATTTAGCTAAGAAGAATAATCCATTACTAGAAGAGACTGGCGAAGTTCCTCCTAGTACTAGTGAAATAACTATAGAAGATATCTCATCTTTGACTTGCATGACAACAACAGACATCCTTCACACATTGACGACGTTGCAAATACTAAGGTACTATAAGGGCCAACATATCATTGTGATCACCGATCAGATCATGGTGTTGTATGAGAAACTTGTACGTAAGATCAAAGAGAAGAAGAAGCACGAGCTTGACCCACGGAAGCTCGACTGGACACCGCCTTCGTTTACTGCGAATCAATTAAGGTTCGGATGGTAACGCTAGTACGGTAGCACTCACAGTTGAAGTGGCGCAATAGAGCCAGTGGTGATACACTAGAGAGTGAAACGCTCAAGGGTGGTGATGACAATAGTTACGATAGTATGATATGTTCTTAATATGACATTCAACAACTCTACAGAGATTCAACTATAACTTAACTCTCGTCTCTTCTTGGTTCGATATCCCCGACCTTCATATAAACACAATAACAACTATTCTAGAGTCGTCAGCGAGACTCCATTGACTGAAGAGTGTACTCCTATTGTTTCACCTAAAATTATAAACTACTGGCAAAATATATTATGCATTAGACTATTTTATCTACAGAGATGGTAACTACAACTTCATACTATTGTCTTTCATTCAATTCTGGCCTTGCTAGAACTCTATGCACTGGCCCACACCTTTATGGAATGGTCACTCTCACCCGTAAGCAACCTTAAGCCCGAGAGATCAAAGCCAGAGCAGTAAATAGTACTATCGTTTGATCCTGGCGATGCAATGGTCTTCCCTGATTGTAACAAGTCACCTGTGACATAGTCTACAATATCAAATTTTCCATCATCATACCCTACAAACACATCATTGTTCGTATGGTTCACAGACAAGGTGTCAATGATGCCATCTGTGTGTTTCATCTCATTCAATAGTGCACCTTGAGGAAGTAGCCATTGCTTGATGGTACCTCCGGCATCAGCAGATATAAAAGTAGATTCAGAAGGATGAGAAGCAATAGTCCTGATACTTTTAGAGTGGGATGTGATGGTCAAATCAGTTTTGGTATTTCGTATATCCCAAAGTCGTATGGTTCCATCACTGGAACTTGAAATAACTTGAGGTTCTGTTTCTGATGTTAATATGGTAGTTATATCATCTCTATGACCAGTTAAGGTCATGATTTCCACTCTAGACCGAATATCCCAACATCTGATCGCCTGGTCACGCCCTCCAGTGAATAGTATATCCAATTCAGGATGTAAAGCCATGGCATAGATCCCTCCAACATGTCCATGATAATTTTTGATTTCACATCCAGCAGGATCATGGCTTCTCTCCAAATCAAAACATTTCACTTCCTTATCTTCTGATCCTGAGAATAAGTAAGGGTACTTCTTAGAGATCTCTATGGCTCTAACTGCCATTATATGACCGGTTATAGTGGCTTTACATCTCAGAGATCCTAAGTCCCATATCTTTATAGTTGAGTCAGTAGACCCCGTTGCAAACCATTTATTCGTCACAGGGTCGATCTTGAGTGATCTAATCCATCCTCTGTGGGCTCCAGCAATCACTCTTAGGAGCTTATAGTTGCTTCTTCTTTTAGGAGTTCTTTCTGATGATTCCTTTGACTCATTGGAGAAATCCTCCATTTCCACTTCTGGGGTCTCGTTCTCTTCTCCTAAACCCGAAAATATATAATCGAGCCTACTGTTGTTATAGAGGGCCCTACTCGCCGTGTCCCCATTGGCCCAGACCTCTAGGCTGTCGTCTATCTCCAAGTCCATCGCTTTATTTCTTCACCGCGCTGGCTGCAAATGGTAGTGGTGGCACGACCATGGCACCCGTGCGCCGTACTGTTGAAGGTAGTGATATATGGATGGCTATTTGAGTATTGGCTGTCTACTCTTTATTCATAGTCTAGTCTTTAATGTAGTCCATTCTGGTCTATAGTCACGTAGTCCATTCTGGTCTCTATTCGATTCCTAGTCTCTATTACCCTAGTCATTCCCTTGTTACATGGTCTGTTTGCCTTATCGTACTTTCTATAGTTTGCTCTATTTGTTCACTCGCTGGTGCTGAGCCCATCACTTGTTCTGTTGCTATCTGATCTCAAAAGAGTAGCTCTTAATGAAAACTTCGCCGCTAATGACAACATTCTGATATTACCCATTTCAATGAGTATCAGGCTGCATGGCGTATGAATACAGCGCTTGTATGAGTTGAGGCAAAAGCGCTAGGTTAGCTTATCAATTCCATAGGTCTGGTTGTATTCTGTAGAAGTGCTTGAATGTTGAGGGACTAATCTTCACAAAATGTCGTATTTCTTTTGCTATCGGAAATATGAAATGTCGGCGCTCTGTCTGAGGCTGCTGTCGAGGACTTGGGCCCTCGTGGTAGTCTATTATCACCCTAACTAAAGTTATGGGCTATGAACAAAGCTGTAGTCTTCAGCCCAGCTTTGGATGTCTTCGTGTGTAAGGACTATCTCTTCCCCTGAATGGCGACTTGAGGTCTATGTGGATAAGCGAGTTCTTGTAGCAAGTAAGATCCTGCTCGAAATTGATCCATATGAGCATTCTTCGACTGAATTGTACTGTCCTTTGTCCATGGTTACATCAAAAACCTCATATAGTGTTATAAGTCATGTATGAAAGTGTATGTTCAAAAAGTAACCACAGATGGGCATTGACTGTTAACTCAACTATCACACATTTAGCTTCTATATAGTACCTTACTTTCGTAATAATAGTAGCATCCTGGCTTTGTGTCATTGAGGTTGTTAACGCAGATAGGTAGTCATGAACCCTGCCTTGGTGACGAGCCCGGCCCCCATGGAGAACTTTGTGGAACTTTCATGGTAGTTAAGAGCCCTGAAATATGGAGAGAGCCCTGGGTTCGTAAAAAATTTTGTGTAACGGCGACTTTATTTTGCAGCTTATGAGTGTTAGGATACCTGTATTTCGGTGCGAGCCCTGACTTCGTATATGGTTTGTGCTATCACTGACTATTTTGCAGTTTACCGTCATGAGCCCGTTTTAAGGGTGCGAAGTTTGAATTCGTATATATTTTTGTGTTATCGGGGCGCCGGATTCAATAATAATAAGCAGAACGTAGTGGCTTTGTGTTACCCGAGATTTATCCGAGATAAGGGTCCATTGAGGGTGGAGGATAAATGTCGCGAGATGGTCTTGTGTAGTCGGAAGGCTATCCGAGTCTTGTATCTTTAGGAATGGTGGGGGGACCGAAATGTCGTGAATTGCCTTTGTGTAGTTTTGTGTGGTCTTTTTTGATGAGTGGTGGGGGGAGTAATGTGGTAAAATAACTTTGTGTTACTGTTGGTCTTATGTGTAATTACGTGGCGATCCATTGATTAAGGACCCAGCCTTGCATAACATCACCGGAAGGATGCGATTTCCTATTAATTCCTCTAAACACTTTGCTGAGTTAAGTTCTTATCATTCAATGATACCCAGCTTCAATTAGTTTGTAAACACTTCTTCTATTACCTGTAATACTTCAATGGAAGCAGTATCTTCTACATGTAGAGTTGATTAAAGATGAAATTATTCGACTTTTTATATTAAATTCCAATAGCTAGTAGCATTGTTGTGCAGTAGAACCTTCTTTGTACATATGATAGTGTGTATTCCTGCTGAGGGCACTAGAAAATTGGTAGATTAGGCAGAGCGTCCTACGTGGGCGGAATGAACTTCCACCGGACCCAGGTACTTACGGGGTGTACCAGATTTCTTTCGAGAGAAAACTGCCCGCTTCGGCAACGGACTATCGGAGCTGCGGAGTTGCGGAGTACTGTAGTAGCGGACTGTCGGAGCAGACTGCTGTGGGAACCCTCTACTATCAAAGCCTATATAATACATATATATTCGTAAATTGCCTTAGTGTTATGAAAATGTATTATGATCCCTGAATTTGTTTGAAACCCTGGTCTCGTAAATGTATTTATTGTGACAAATTGACTTTTATTTTTTATTCTATTTTTGTTATGTCGAATCTTCTGCAGAGGTTATGCATGTTTCATAAAGTCAGGAGTCTGTCGGAAACCTCTCTTAATTTGCGGGGGTTTATGTCGGAACCCTGTCTTAATCTGTGGAAACTTGATTCGAAGAAGCGTAAGAGGAGACTAGGTCGACCAAGAGGAAGCGTCACTAGAGCGTCACTTGATCTTAGCTAGATGCAGCTTAGCGCAGTAGATTAAGAGGTGTAAGTCCTTTCGTACTGCAACTAATTTGATATGCTGCACTCCTTCCCGTTTAGGAAAGTATACCAAAGGGTTTAAATTTTCCAACTTGACATACATAAAATATAAGCTTCATCTTCTCCCTTTCTCCATGAACTTAGCCTTTGATGTAGTGGAACAAATCATCTCGTTTCTTCCTAAACTGACGTATAATGCAGTCTTTGGAGTGAATGAACCTATTGGACCGCATGATACCATACCAAGAAAGATCAAAATTTGTTTTCCCAATGGTCACCATAGATGGTCTCCCAGTGGTGCCTATATGAGATATGCTCTCGATCTACACGACTTCATTCTCTTACATTCAAGTCCTCCGTTTTATCCTACCGATAGGTCAATCATATTAGAGTTCTTCACCCCAAGTGAATTGATGAGAGCACACAGAGTGGTGCCAGATATCCTTGCACAGTATAAAATCAGTGGTCTCTACCCTATAAGTAATCTCCCCTATGAGATTGCCTATAGTCATGTAGACCGTACCGAACATACATGTGATATTACTACACGCTGTTCCGACTACAGTGTTTATAGTTCACCTGAATTGCATTTTGACGGTAATGTACCAATGATTGTTAGTGAATCAGTTAATACGGTGCATGTAAGTTGTTGGGGGTCAAAAGATGTGGATTCCATTACCAATTGGAGAGTTCCAAATCTCACCCATCTTGAGTTAGTGGAACCTCACGATATAAGCAACTTCCTGAGCATTGGTGCTTTGAAGAAACTTGAACTACTGCAATGTTCATCCGAAACCATTATGCCTGACTTTTCAAAGTTAAGGCTCTCGGAGCTCATGCTTGAATTCGTCGTTGAAACTCAATTGATAAATGTGAATTACTGCTTACCCAAATCGTTGAAGTCATTCCAGATGTCCAGCAATCACAATTGTTCAATTAGTCCTGACTTTAAGCTCCCAGAACATTTGACAACTTTGGAATTATCAAATATCTCGACAAGCTTGGAAATACCACATAATTTGACTAACTTAGCATTGTCTCATTGTAATGTGGATGTTGATTTCACTAAATTCTCTTCACTTAAGACATTGGTGATTGATACTGATAGGACTACTCCTATCAAGTTTCCAGTGTCATTGGAGACGTTGGAGCTAAGCGTTCGCTATAGCGATGTTAGTAACATACTAGAGCTTGTGAAATTAGAATATTTGAAGTTGGCATATCCAGGATCAGATAAGTTGGAACTCCCTCCTAGCACTAAAATTTGTACAATCGTCAGACAATATGATCAAGTCACTACAGATATTGGTACCTTAAGGTTGAATGAAACACTTGAACTGTTTTTTAGTACATTTCCAATACTCAATCCGATTAAGTTTCCTAGAACACTTCGATATTTGAGTTTGTATGAAAAGTATGACCATGATTTACTTAATTTGCCTGAAAACCTTGAGTCTCTTGAATTACGCCTGTACCACTTGAGACTACTGGCACCCAAGAATCTCCTATACCTTTCCATAAAAAATAGAAGCAAGCAGGACTTTAACCACAAGCTAAATAAACGATTGAAAGCACTTGTACTCACCAACTTCAAATTTGATTTCGAGAAGGCTATGATACCCTTTGGTTTGGAATTTTTGTGGTTGGATAACTGTGATTACAAAAAGGAGGCTATTCCTACGAAAACAGTCTTTTCTTATTTCTTAGGCTACGGCTACGGATATCTCTATCAATTTGAGGAAACTGATTCGAAGAAGCGTAGGCGAAGAGGAAAGACGAGGAGGAGCAAGAGACATTGCTAGAGCAGCTGAGTACAGGACAATAGTCCTTCTCTATCGAATTCGATGAGTGCTGCATTCTCGCCCAATTGGGAAATTAATTGATCCATATGGTAATAGTAAGAACTGACGAATAATTAGGATATGCGAGTGACTGAAATGTTTGAAGGATATAAGAGCTTTCCAGTATGACAACCATATAAATTGAAGTAGCAGTGAAGAAAAGAAAGAGGGTGTGACCCTACGCTTCTTCAAGCTGCTCTGAACTTCCCGAAGCTCTCTTCTCATCGCTTCGACGTTCGAAGAACTATACCCGAGACAATCAACGACAGCGTTTAATCAGATGCTACCAGCTGAACAATATACCCTTCTGCTTCTCTGTCACACCATATCCTCTCTGGTAGATGTCTCTGTCCGTTCGAAATGGAATGGCTGCAAATTTCTTCACCCACACCAATAGTGCTTCCTCTCTTCTCTCTTCTCTCTTCTCTCTCGTCTCTCAATCTCTCTCTTCTACTCTCTCTCTTCTACTCTCTCTCTATTATAGTACACTAGACAGTTCTCTCACTCCTCTCTCTTCCTCTGCTCTTCTCTCACATACTCTCTGCTCTTCTCTCTCTTCTCTCTCTTCTCTATTCTCTCTTCTCTATTTTCCTCTACTCCCTCTACTCTCTCTACTCACTCTACTCTCTCTACTCTCTCTACTCTCTCTACTCTCTCTACTCTCTCTACTCTCTCTACTCTCTCTACTCTCTCTTCTCTCTCTTCTCTCTTCAAAACTCTACATCTTCTCTCTACTCTTCTCTTACCTCTCTCTTCCCCTACTCTTCCTACATACTCTCTACTCTTCTCTCAATCTCTCTTCCCTCTAAGACAGTTCTCTCACTCCGAAGCCTCTCACCTCACATCGTCTCACCTCACACCTCTTCCCGAAGCTTCTCACCTCACATCGTCTCACTCCGAAGCCTCTCACCTCACATCGTCTCATTGCGTCGAAGCTTCTCACTCCGTCGAAGCTTCTCACCTCTCACTCCGAAGCTTCTCACTCCGTTCGAAGCTTCTCCCTCTCATGGACCCCCACGCCTTCGTCGCCCTCATCCCCCCCCAGGAGACAGTGCTCCAAGTCCTTCCCATCGAAGGCATCCACGTCCACACAGACACCATCACAGACATCGCCATCAGCAACAGCGTGTACCACAGTCTCTTCAAGTCCGCACACACATACTGGCACAGTCACAAACCGCAGTTTAAGCACATCAAACAACAGTCCCCAGACACCCTACGAGAGCTCTATGAAGTGACCATTGCTTACATGTTCACTACTAATGACAACCACATGATGGTCAAGTATCACGAGATCATCTTTTATGAACTTTTCACTATGGAAATGTTAGTTAGCGAATTCCACATCATCACCACTTTAGCCAGCAGTAAGTTGGCTAAAATCAATAAGAGCTCGCTTCTATGGCTTCTTATAAAGAAGCTCACGGTCCTCATGATCGCCTTTCGTCTTCCTTTCTTGCACGTGGTGCCCCGCTTGTTCAGGGCCTGTGAATACCACTATGCTAACTACTATGCTAACGATTACCTTCGCTGGCTCATCCAGCTCAATAAGGTCCTTCGCTTTGATACCGCCGATACCATAAGCTCCCATCTCTACCGTGCGTGCAAACAGCACTTGAGCGACTGCTCCCTCTGGCGCAACTTGCGGGTCTTGCTCGTGGAGACGGCGGTGGAGCCCAGCGTGGACGAGTACCGCCGTTGCCTGGCCGACATCCACGCCAAGGGCGCCTCTGGCGCCTCTCTCGAGGCCCCGAGAGACGCCAGAGGCGACGGAGGCGAGAGAGAGCTCCAGAGAGACCTCCACAGAGGCGAGAGAGAGCTCCAGAGAGACCTCCACAGAGGCGAGAGAGAGCTCCAGAGAGACCTCACGGCATATGGAGCAGAGACCAGAGAGGCCAGGGAAGCCAGAGAGAAGGAGACTGCTCAGAGCGTCCGGGAGTGGGTCAAGTGGTTGGACAGGGTGGAGTGTCCGTACTCGACGCCGTACCGGATGTTAGCTTCGAACGAGAGCTTCGAGCGAGAGCTTCGACGCAGAGAGTAGCTTCGACGCAGAGAGTAGCTTCGACGCAGAGAGTAGCTTCGAACGCAGTGAGAAGACGTAGAGAGTAGAGAGTAGAGAGAGAGTTTTGAGACTAGAGAGAGACTAGAGACTAGAGAGAGAGAGAGACTGGAGACTAGAGAGAGACTAGAGACTAGAGAGAGACTAGAGACTAGAGAGAGACTAGAGAGAGATTAGAGAGAGACTAGAGACTAGAGAGAGACTGGAGAGAGAGACTGGAGAGAGAGACTGGAGAGAGAGACTAGAGACTAGAGAGAGACTAGAGACTAGAGAGAGAGAGACTGGAGACTGGAGACTTGAGACTTGAGACTAGAGACTTAAGAGGAAGACTAGAGAGAGAGAGAGAGAGAGAGCACTTGGTATAAATAGAGAGTGATAGGAGATGAGTAGGTGTAAATAGAGTACATATAGTACACAGTATATTTAGAATAAGTAGAAAAGGTGCATATAGTAATACAGAGTGCATATAGCACATACAGAAGTATGGAGCAGATCGAGTAGATGGTGGAGTGGAGAGAAAGAAATGGTGGAGTAGAGAGAAAGAAATGGTGGAGTAGAGAGAAAGAAATGGTGGAGTAGATAGAAAGAGATGGTGGAGTAGAGAGAAAGAAATGGTGGAACAGCAGATCGAGTAGATATGGTGGAGTAGAGAGAAATGGTGGATGTAGTGGATAGCTGGGTAGGCACACAGGGTATATGTAGTGGCTTCAGGTGCAGTGGCAGAGTATCCAGTAGACTCATACACCACACGCAAAGAGCAATACTTACAACGCTAACACACACATACTAACATACCAAGATACTAACATACTAACAACTAACAACTAACATACTAACATACACATACTAACATACTAACATACTCACATACTCACATACTCACATACTCACATACAGAACAAGCCACTCTCTTCTCTTCTCGTCTCTTTTCACTAGCTTCTCACTTCGTTCGAAGCTCACCAGCCACTCTCTTCTCTTCTCTTCCCTTCACTCGCTTCTCACTTCGTTCGAAGCTCACCAGCCACTCTCTTCTCTTCTCTTCCCTTCACTCGCTTCTCACTTCGTTCGAAGCTCACTCCGAAGCTCACTCCGAAGCTCGTGCGAAGCTCGCGCGAAGCTCAGGCCGCTCTGCCTAACTTCTCACTTTCAAGCCACATGGTATGTACGCCAAGCCCTTGTCTAGTCCACTACTAACAGCCAGCTCGGGATCCGCAAGAAACAGCAACAGAAGGCAGCAGAAGCTGCCCAGGCTGCCCAGGCCCTGACCGCCACTCAGACCAAAGTCAGCTCTTCACAGATCAGACTCCAGAAAGACATCACAGAATTGGAATTACCTAACTCCATTGTGGTCAGCTTTCCTGATAAAAAGGACATTTCGAACTTCGAAGTGGTTATTAAGCCTAAGGAGGGTTACTACCAGCACGGAAAGTTCCGGTTCAAGATCAATGTTAATGAGAACTTCCCTATTGACCCTCCTAAGATTAAGTGTCTAAATAAGATCTACCATCCTAATATTGACTTGGAAGGGAACGTCTGCTTGAACATTCTTCGAGAGGATTGGTCCCCAGCTCTCAACCTTAACTCCGTTCTCATTGGCCTCAACTTCTTGTTTCTAGAACCAAACCCTACTGACCCTCTTAATAAAGATGCTGCCAATACTTTGAAGAAAAATCCTGGACTCTTCGCCAGTAATGTCCGCAGCTCTATGCGGGGGTCCTACGTCGACAGCCAGTACTTCGACCACGTCTTGTAGACCCTGAGCCGACAGTGCAGAGTGTAATCTTAGTGTAGTAGAATATACAGAGTAATCTGTAGATTGCCTAGTGCCTCAGAGGCATCTTTGTGTAGTAAGTACACCCCTGGCTATCAGAGTAAGCAGCCTGTCTGGTACCGTCCGGAGTCCACTGCAGTCCTGCCGTCCAGGTCCTTTCGGGGAATGAAGCTTTCTTTCCCTAGTGACCTCGTGTCCACTACACCATCAGAGTCGGTCCAACGGCTCCCATGGCTCTTCATGTGGCGCCTGTGCAGCGTGTCAAGAAAGGCAGACTCTGACACTCCCTCCAGGGGCCCTGTCCTTCACTCACATCACTTACGGCTCATTCACTCTGCCGGATCACTAGCCCGGATCCTCTTCTAACCATTTTCCGAGCCTCGTTTCAGCTGAAAGTGCTCCTGTCCCAATCCAGGGTGTCCACAATGGCCTAAATGGCTCACAATGCCATGCATCTTCCCTGACAATAGAGCCTTTACAATTATCAGATGGGCTTGTATGCAGGTGATGCAGATGATGCAGGTGAGATACGGGCATAATGCGGGCAGAATGCAAGATATATGCAGGTGATGCAAGATGCTGGTGAGAGGGAGAGCTGGAGCGATGTTGTATAAAATATACGGAAGAAGGGGAATAGCGGGAGGGAGAGTCAATACGAGATGGTGTGTGATATGAGTACTCATACCTGAATAAACTGCAGCTGGTTAGTTGGATTTTCCGCTTTTATTACCCCCTTGATGGACTGATAAGTGACCTACATATAACCTAAAATGAATATGCATTCTATATGCAGACTGCATATATTGATAAAGACACTAATAGAAGATTAGCAGAACAATGGCAGAACAATATAGGGGTAATGGCCCATAACCAGACGGGATTGTGGTCCCTTATGTCCTGCTGTAGGTAATGAATTTTGGGGCGGAATATGCAAGATTGGTGGCATCGATTGTGAGAACAATAGAGTGGTACCAAAGGGGTATCTAAAGAACCTATTTCGGATATTGAATTGCTCTGGGAAACCCTTAAGGAATGTATAAATATGGCAGGAAATCCTTAGATTCCCCTAAAGATTCACTTAATCAACTATGCAATTCAAAGTCTTACTTGCTATCTTCGCTGCTGCTAATGCTGCCCCAGCTGCTGCCCCAGCAGCCGACAAAAGAGATCTTCTCGGTGATCTTACCGGAGCTACCGCTCTTGTTCCAACTGCTGTCTCAGGTGTTATCCCTACCGATATTACTGGAGTTATTCCATCTGAATTACCAGTGTTGAGTCTTCCAACTGGGATCTTAGGAAACTTGACCTTACCATCTACATTACCTACTGCGTTGCCAAGTTCTTTACCAGACTTGACCGATGTGTCTGGTGTCATCACAAAAATCTTGGCAATCGTCTCCAAGTTGTTGTCTCTCATCAGCCTGTTGCCTATCATTAAGGACTTGCCTATTGTCGGCGACTTGGTTGACGAGGTCGAAGCCTTGCCATCCGACATTGCTGCTGCCATCCCAACTCTATTATAAGGCCTATGCCCGGTGGACCCGGTGGACTTAGTGGACCCAGTGGATGGACCAGAATACCTTTTTCTTCATCTTGTTTAGCTGTATAGCTAATGATATTCTTGTTTTACTTTGCCTTCTCTCGCCTGCTCTCGTCTCCTCGCCTCATTCTACGTCTGGGTCTGCATCTTAGTTGTGCAGTTAACGCTCTACGCATGGCTGCAAAATTAAGGTTACATTGCCTCTTTAGGAATGGGAGCTTCTCGGGCCGGGGCCTACGCTGCTGTCATCACAGCTCTTGCTGCTCATTGCCTCACTGGCTGCCCCACTGTCTTGCCTTGCTACCCTGCAGCCCTTCCCTGCAGCCCTGCCTCACTGGCTTCGGCCGTCTCACTACTCCCACTGCCTTCCAGTTCTCGTTGTCTACTCCCACTGCTTTAGCTCTTGTCTACTCCCACTGCTTTAGCTCTTGTCTACTCCCACTCTTATCTTATCTCTTGTGTGGCTCTTATCTGCTGCAACCTCATGCAATTTAGGCTAAAGCTTAAATAGTTTATCCGAGTATATAAGGCGAATTGATCCGTCAGGCACCCATGCGTCTCGAAGTCCTTCTCTGTATAGCCACTGTGTGTGCCTTCACCCCAGCAAGGCTAGAAGAGCGTGAGAGCCTGTCGGCCAGAAGTTACGGCGCTCCCTACCCTTCCTACGGTAAACTCAACCACACCCACTGCAACTTCACGTCCCCCCTGTATCGCTACAGCCATGTCCGGAGACAGACCCCATAGCCCTCCCACGCCCATAGCGCTGCCACGGCCATAGCGCTGCCACGGCCATAGCCCGCCAACACCCACACCACAGCAGAGCTCACATAGTCAATATATTCATTACTACATACACCGCATATCTCTTCTCGTTAGGTCATGTGGACAAGAACTTGTAGGTCTTCTTTGTTACGTCATAGCAGTCTTTCAAGGCGGCGTCGTCCACGAACCAGGTGACCTTACCTGCTGCACCTTCATTAACTATAGAGGAAGGTAAGCCCTTCTCTGGTCTTTCCATGATAGTTCTGATGACAGGAGCTTTCGTCAAGCCTTCTACTACAAAGGTAACTCTATGGGCGTGACAGATCACGGGTATAGAGAGGGTGATTCTATTTTCTGGGCCTGAAGGAGCTTTTTCCACTGGGAGACACCAGGCCAATTTTTCCCGTAATTGTTCGCCATGGTTGGGAAAAAGAGAGGCAATGTGGCCATCTGGAGCACAGCCCAAGAGGAGGAGATCAAACATGGGGAGTTTGACCGAGTCCTTCCTGGCAAAATTACAAATAAGAAGCTTTTCATAAGCATCTGCACATTCTTGAGGATCATCGATTAAAGACTCATCGATGTGGAAGATCCGGGGCTTTGCGTCCACCGTGATGCGGTCAAAGATGTCTCGCTTGGCCTGGCCATAGTTGGAGTCCACGGAGGAGAACGGAACAAGACGTTCATCAGCAAAGTAGATGTCCCATTTGGCCCATTCGATTTCGTGCTGGCGAGGAAGCAATCCTTTCTGGAGGATCTTGAGGAGCGACCCGCCGGAGATGGCGATCTTGAACCGGACTTCCCTGTCCTTCTTCTTGCTTTTCTTGGAGGTTATCAGGTTGGTAGACAGCAGGGGGTTCAACGCTGGACGCTCGGAGCGGGCAGCTGCCTGGGCAGTCTGGGCAGTCTGGGCGTCCGTGGTGTTGTAGAGAGCCAAGTTCTGGGCGGTGATGATGTGGTCGGCCACGGCCTCGGCCACGCCTGCAAACTCGGGGAACAGGTAGATGAGCGGCACTGTCGTTGTCATGGGTGAGGTGAGGCGAGCGAACGGAGTGGTGAGGTGAGCGAGTGGAGCGGGCGAGCGAGGCGAACGGAGTGAGCGAGAGCGAACAGAGTGGAGCGGGCGAGAGGCGAGTGGGTGAGGCGTGAGGCGAGTGAGTGAGGCGACGGAGTGACGCTTGGTGCACAGGCGGGCGAGTGAGCGGGTGAGGTGGGCGAGAGGCGAGGCGTACGGAGTGACGCTTGGTGCAAGACAGTAGAGAGTACTAGACAGAGAGAGTACTAGACAGTAGACATTGCTAGACAGTAGAGAGTAGAGTGTACTAGACAGTAGAGAGTAGACACTGCAAAACAGTAGAGAGTACTAGACAGTACTAGACAGTAGACATTGCTAGACAGTAGACATTGCTAGACTGTAGACATTGCTAGACTGTAGACATTGCTAGACTGTAGACATTGCTAGACTGTAGACATTGCTAGACTGTAGACATTGCTAGACTGTAGACATTGCTAGACTGTAGACATTGCTAGACTGTAGACATTGCTAGACTGTAGACACTACAATGTACTTCCTATGTACTTACTATGACTTACTGTGTACGTGACTTACTGTGACTTACTTATTACTGTGACTTACTGTGTACTGTGTACTCTCCAGGTATTCTATTGCCAGGTAGTTCTATGAACTGTGGCTCACGGTAGTTCTATTACTCTCCATGTGGTTCTTTTACTCTCCAGGTGGTTCTTTAACTCTCCAGGTGGTTCTACATGCTGTGACTTACTGACTGTGACTTACGGTAATTCTATGTACTCTCCATGTGGTTCTATATACTGTGACTTACTGTGTACTGTGACTTACGGTAGTTCTATATACTGTGACTTACTGACTGTCTGTGCTTGTGCTTCCTGTGTACTGTTCTTCCTGTGTGCTTCCTGTGTACTCTCGATTTGCCTCCATTTCA
>PPMW02000050.1:0-24604 GCA_003707025.2 Yamadazyma scolyti | reverse complement strand
ACAGAGAGAGACAGAGAGAGACAGAGAGAGACAGAGAGAGACAGAGAGAGACAGAGAGAGACAGAGAGAGACAGAGAGAGACAGAGAGAGACAGAGAGAGACAGAGAGAGACAGAGAGAGACAGAGAGAGACAGAGACAGAGAGAGAGAGAGAGAGAGACAGAGACAGAGACAGAGACAGACAGACAGCCAGACAGCCAGACAGCCAACGTCTATTCACAACTTGTTTCCTATCACCTTCAACCCAAGGTGGACACCATAACTAATTCTCCTATCCTCGTCCACCTCCACGATCGGCTTGTCCTCAATGTCCTTGCCGTCCTGGTCTTTCTGGTACCCCACGATCTTGGGCTCAAAGTCGTCTAACGTCAACTCCTTGGCGTGGGTCATCAAGTTGTCGATTTCATGCTTCATTTCCTTCTTCAACTGGGGACTTTTGGTGATTATTATAGCATTTGACTCCAAGTCTAACGAGTATGCTCGTTTAGTATAGTTAGAAGACCCAATAACTGTTATAGAAGGGACCTCTTCTCCTGGTACTGTGATCCAGATCCCCTTGGCGTGGTACAGCCAGCCTCCAGGAGTATTGACTTCTCCCTTCTGCCACTCAAAGAGCTTGATGAGGTCTTGCTTGCCCTTACTGAAGATATCGTGTAGGAAGTTCTTTGCTACCAAGAGATACGCTTGTGGAAGGTAGTACGACACGCCAGGCGACTTGTAGAACGAGTTGGCCTTGGCAGAGGCGGTGATTACAGTGCCTTTAGCGTGGCCGTTGATGAGCTTGGCCTGGATCTCAGGTATCATGTTGAAATAGCCAGCAGTAAACCACCAGGTGATACTGGGCGAGTCTAAGTAGGTCAAGAGCCGTAAGATGGCAGGTTTCTCTGTCAGTTGATCGTTCTTAGGCAGGAAAAGAGGCGTGAACTGCAGTATAGCGTAGACGATGGTATCGTACTCGTCCACGTCTTCATACTCCTGGAACTTCTCTAACTCGTGCTGCTTGACTATGGGCTCCAACACCCTTGTGGTGTCATGGATAAACTGCCTGACGTTCAACTGCGGGTCACAGGCCAGATTGGACGTGGGCCACGAGAGTTTAAACCCGGCTTGAAGCTTCTTGGACGGAAGTACTTGGAAGGAAAAGCTCAGTACTGCATTATGGATTCGATGGTAGTAATCTGTCATCTCCTTAGACTGGAATACGTAGTATCTGTCTTGTCTATCAGTGAAGTAGTCCTGCGATAAGTTGGCTCCTGATAAGATGATCTCATCGTCAAACCCATAGAGCTTCATGTGTTGCAATCCCCAGGTTTCATTGAATCGTTTGGGAGCTAGAGATCGTGACCAGCCATTCAAATGTGGCGTGTGGTACATTCTAATATCACATCTACTGCCAAACTTCTTATTAAGCTCTACCAAGAGCGAGGCAGAGCACGTATTAGGGGCTTCTCTGGTGCCTCGAAGCGCATCTGTGAGGATCTGCACTTGGAGCTTGTCGTTCTTGGTGAGCGCTTCGTCTAGCGTGGCGATGAGCTCTTGTTGGGCCTTGCCCACATAGAGACTCAGGAGGAAGACCCGGGTCTTGGCGCCGAGGATCTTCTCCTTGAGGGTGGAGTAGAACACCTGCGGGTCGCTCAACACGGTGATGGCGCTGTGGTGCATGGGGAAGCGGGGGCAGAGCACATCGAGCTGCTTGAAGATGGCCTGGAGGCGCTGGTGGAAGCGCAGAAAGTCGAAGCCCGGGTTGTTTGTCTTGACGGCCTCGTGGAACGAGCGGGCGAAGAGCGAGAAGGGGAACATGCTATGAGGCCAGTGTTTCGGGTGTCGTGTAAGCTGGCGTGAGCTGCTGTGGTAACTCTGGTGCTGTGTTCCAGAGTTTTCTGGGTAAGCTCTACAAGAAGTGTTAGCTGAGGAGTTGTAAAGTTCTCTAAACTCTCTAAACTCTCTAAAGCTCTGTGGAAGTTGTAAAAGCTCTTTAAAGCTCTCTGAAAGTTCAGAAGTCCTTTAGAAGCTCTCTAAAGCTCTCTGGAAGTTCTCTAAAGCTTTCTAAAGTTCTCTAAACTCTCTAGAAGTTGTAGAAGTCCTTTAGAAGTTCTCTAAAGTTTTCTAGAAGATCTGTAGAAGTCGTAGAAGTCCTTTAGAAGTTCTATGAAGTTCTCTAGAAGTTGTAGAAGCTCTGCGGAAGCTCTCTGGAAGTTGTAAAGTTCTCTAAAGCTCTGTGGAAGTCCTTTAAAGCTCTCTGCAAGTTATTCAGAAGTTGTAGAAGCTCTCTTAAACTCTCTGGAAGCTCTCTGGAAGATTAGAAGTCCGTTAAAGTTCTCTAGAAGTTCTCTGGAAGCTTTCTGGAAGTTGTGAAGCTCTCTGGAAGTTTTCTGGGAGCTCTCTGGAAGCTCTCTGAAGCTCTCTAGAAGTTGTGAAGCTCTCTGTAAGTCGTAGAAGCTCTCTAAAGCTCTTTAAAAGTCCTTTAGAAGCTTTCTGATGTTCTCTAAAGCTCTGTGGAAGCTCTGTGGAAGCTCTGTGGAAGCTCTGTGGAAGCTCTGTGGAAGTTCTCTAGAAGTTGTGAAGCTCTCTAAACCTCTGTAAAACTCTCTGTAAGTCGTAGCAGCTCTCTAACCTCTCAAGTGGAGTGCTGTGGGTGCTGTGGGTGCTGTGGGTGCTGTGGGTGCTCTAGTTCGTGTAGTGAAGCGTACAACTGTAGGACGCTTGAATGAGCTCTCGGGTTACTGAGCTTGGATGAAGCTCTATGTGCGTGTCGTGTAGCTCTGTGGCTCTGTGTGGTGTAGTGGCTCTTACTGGCTCTGTAGCTCGTGACTCAATGCAAGTCTGTGAGCTTCTTGTGTCTTATCGATGTGTGATCTGTAAGCTCGACGAATGCGCCTTCCTAATTGGGAAGATAACAGAGCTTCTACAGAGCTTCTACAGAGCTTCTACAGAGCTTCGACCGGAGGGAGAAGCGATGGAAGGATTAGAGTAGAGACTAGAGCTTCGACAGGAGGGAGAAGCGATGGAAAGATTAGAGTAAGATTAAAGTAAGATTAGAGTAAAATTAGAGTAAGATTAGAGTAGAGACTGGAGAGAGAGCTGGAGTAGAGACTGGAGTAGAGACCAGAGTAGAGATCAGAGTAGAGATTAGAGTAGAGACTGGAGAGAGAGCTGGAGTAGAGACTGGAGTAGAGACCAGAGTAGAGACCAGAGTAGAGACTGGAGCTTCGAGAGAGAGCTTAGAGACCAGTGTAGAGACTAGAGCAGAGGGAGAGCTGGAGAGAAGCGATGGAAAGATTAGAGTAGAGACTAGAGCTTCGACAGGAGGGAGAAGCGATGGAAAGATTAGAGTAAGATTAGAGTAAGATTAGAGTAAAATTAGAGTAAGATTAGAGTAGAGACTGGAGAGAGAGCTGGAGTAGAGACTGGAGTAGAGACCAGAGTAGAGATCAGAGTAGAGATTAGAGTAGAGACTGGAGAGAGAGCTGGAGTAGAGACTGGAGTAGAGACCAGAGTAGAGACCAGAGTAGAGACTGGAGCTTCGAGAGAGAGCTTAGAGACCAGTGTAGAGACTAGAGCAGAGGGAGAGCTGGAGAGAAGCGATGGAAAGATTAGAGTAGAGACTAGAGCTTCGACAGGAGGGAGAAGCGATGGAAAGATTAGAGTAAGATTAGAGTAAGATTAGAGTAAAATTAGAGTAAGATTAGAGTAGAGACTGGAGAGAGAGCTGGAGTAGAGACTGGAGTAGAGACCAGAGTAGAGATCAGAGTAGAGACCAGAGTAGAGACCGGAGGGAGAAGCGATGTAGAGGCCAGTGTAGAGACTAGAGCAGAGGGGGAGCTGGAGAGAAGCGATGGAAAGATTAGAGTAAGATTAGAGTAGAGACTGGAGTAGAGACTGGAGTAGAGACTGGAGTAGAGAGAGCTGGAGAGACCAGAGTGGAGAGAAGCGATGTAAAGACCAGAGTGGAGGAAGAGCTGAGAGCTTCGACCGAGGGAGAGCTTGCTTCAACTGGGACGTAGAGCTAGAAGAGAGCCGAAGGAACGGAAAAGCTTGCTCCCCTCTTGTAAAGAGCTTTTTCCTAATAGGGTAATTAATTTAAGAACATCGCTGACTGTCTATTCCTGTGAGTCTGGCACTATCCATCTCCCTCTATGTCATCCCTATTTCTGCACTTGCTGCAGTAAATTCTGCACTAGCTGCATATTTATGGCCATTTTCTGCACATTAGCCTTATTTCATGCAAGCAGATTTCCGTGATTTTGCGCTTTTATCCCAGGCATTAAACTTCCAATGAACTGTCTATTCTATGAACTATAAACTCATTTCTCGCTCTTAGAGCTGGTACTTGCATGCCCAACCTCAAGGCTCCACCTTCAAACGGACTACTCCCAGTCAAGTGTCGCTCTCAAGCCTCAGAATCTTCTGCAAGCACTGCTCTTCGAGCAATTTCTCCTTAGATACTCTCGATATCCATCTCCTCCCCAACACTCACCCCCGTCGGCGTGAAGTTATCCCCCGGCGTTTCACTACTTGTCTGACCGTCCCAACAGTATTCCTCGAAACACTTTTTACACTGGTCGGTCTGTTCAATGCCTAATCTCTTCTGTGTCCTCTGAATCACAGCACAGGACACACAGGACTTGAACTCCGTGTCCAACGTAAGATTCCATCTTGTAGCTACTTCAAACCCATTCTGAATAAGGCTACGTTTCTCGTGTTCACTATACTCTAACTTAGCTGTAGAAGTATTGGCCCAATGGGAGAATGGTCTATTAGCTGTGTACACCAAAAGAGGCCCATCGTAGTCATCACAACCAAAGAAGGTAGGCTTTGCACTTAGGTTCAAGCTTCTGAAGCTGGTTGTGTCAGGAACGTCCGGAAATAACGTTCCATTGGATTGCTGCAAAAATTGTCGTTGATAAGAATATACTAATGAACTACCATTAGGCCAGTTTTGATCAGTATCTGCAGAGTTATCGTAAGCAAAGATAACGTCTAATTGTCTATCTGGCTCGATTAAAGGTGCTAGAGGGATATTTTGGTCATCTTCACCTCCATCAACTAAGGTCAAAGTATGGTTATTAAGTACTGGGTTAGAAGTGATATTCAGGTAGAAAGGGTTGGGTCTGTAAAGAGCAACGTCTTGTTCTTTAGTGCTTACATCCTCAAGTAGCTGGTAGATGATCTCCTCTATCCCAGAAGGTAAGTTCAATGTGGATAATTGTAAAATGAACTGGTTAAATAGTGATGATGAGGTTCCTACTACAAACCCAGCGTTATCGAAGCCACTCACACACTTGTCTATAGGCTTCCCATCCACCAAAGGAGTCCCAAGATACTTTGTATCTACAAACTGGTAGACTGAAGGATCCCAACTACCAACTTCAAATGGGTTAAATTCAACTATTGTAGAATTACCAGTAATTTCATATATTCCTGGAGTCCTTGCATCTGCAACAACTATAGGAAACGGCATATCATGATTCTGAAAGTCTACCAAGTCTCTAATATCAGACCAGGTAACACTCACTCCTCCCTGGGGCATTGTGGAGAAGAACTGGTAGGATAATGCTCGACCCCATATATCAGTAATAGAAGTTTCATATCCTGCCTTATTCTTATCCTGGATCGCTTCCAAGACCTCAGTATAGTACTGGATGACTTCAGCCACATTCCAACCACCATAGTTGATAAGAGTATTCTGTAAGTCCCAGATTTCATTCTTACTAAGGATATCAGAGACAGTGGTGAAATTGTTCAATACCACTGAACCAACAAGCCAACTACCACCAGATAACCCTACTAAATAACTACTAGCTTGTAATAATCCTCCTAGTCCGTAGTCATTGGACTCTGAATATCGACTGTCAAGTGCTAGTAATTGACCTGCACCATCCAACATAGCTCTATAACCTCCACCACTAAATGCAACTCCGATTTTAATGGTATCGTTAATCTTGTCCATAAAAGAGTCCACATCGAAATCACTAAGGTTGGACGTCTTGAGGAACTCACTGATCTTGCCTTTAGTGACAGGATTCCTGCCTTCAAACCAAGCTTTCTCCTCTGGCGAAACTCCTATAGCTTCTCTAATGAGGTCTTTATTAGGACAGCTTACATCTCCAGGAGCATATCCTCCAGTAGGGGACTGGGCTGCCCCAAGTCCAGCCAACAAGGCCAGAACCATCCATGCTGCAAATTTCATTAGTTTCGGTGCTGTCTCCTGCCTTTTTATATGTGTACCCGTGGCCATTGCCGAGGTTATACTGCAAAATATACTACAGAATGATAGCATGCAGTGATAGCCGGGAAAACGCCCGTAAAAGGGTCGGGGAAAGGAGCCAGTATAGTAGGCCACATAACAGCCCAGAATGTTCAGATAAACAGAGTGTTGCACTCACATCTAGATGATGGTACTGGTGTTATTGTTGGCATTGTAATTTAGTTATTCGATCTCGGATGTGCCGCAGATGCATGGAGTGTATATAACGTGAAACTACATACACGAGACTAGCATAGATAAGGCAGCCGGCAGGGGGACAGGCACGTTCCCACCATCGGGTTGAAGATTCGAGTAGTGGAGAATGGAGTGTTCTGCTTAGAGACGATTGCGTATAAATCACTTCAATTCGATGGAGCACAGCAGGACAGAGCAGGACAGAGCAGGACAGAGCAGGACAGAGCAGGACAGAGCAGGACAGAGCAGGACAGAGCAGGACAGAGCAGGACAGAGCAGGCAAAAGCCAGAACCAGAGCAGTGCTTGGCTAAAAATCAGAGAATCGAGTCAGGCACTTCAATAACTTCCTACACTCTATTTAACTATGTACATTACCCAGGCCGGGTCCACTAGACACTACAGCCGTCACTATTCTCCATCTCTGTCGCTTCTCGCTTCGGTCCAAGCTCTCCCATCTCTCCATCGCTTCCCACAAGCTCAAAACCTCTCTCACCTCTACGTCGCTTCTCACTTCATAGCTGGGCTACTTGCTCCCCAAGGCACTCTTGAACAAAACAATGTCCCCGTCCTCTATCTCTCTGCTCTTCCCATATCTCTGTACAAGCCCCTTTGTCCTCAATACCTGTTCCGATACCTGGTCCATATCTTTCACGTCCTCATACTTCGACACCTGGGCCAAGATAAAGCTCTTCTTGAGGTCATTATGGATGACTCCTGCTGCATCTTGAGCAGTCGTTCCCTTCTTGATGGTCCATTCACGGACTTCTTGAGGTCCACAAGTGAAGAAGGAGATCAAGCCAAGTGAGTCTCTCATATCATCTACAATGTCATCGAAGTCTGACTGGCTCGTTGCAGAGATTAGCCTGAGCTTATCGTTAGGGCAGTTTTCCTTTATCCAATCATCAATGGTAGATAAGAATTCATTCAGTTGCAGTTTCAAGTCTTGTTCGTTTACATTAAGCAAATAAATAGTTGGTTTAATGGTAAGGAAATTATACTTTCTTATGAGTTCAACACTCTCTGCATCCTTGAATTCGAAAACACTCATCTTCTTGCCTTCATAGAGGAAATCAGACAATTGCTGAAGTATATCAATCTCCTTCTGTACCTGCTGAGTCATTCCTGGCTTCTTTAATTGTTTATGGAGTTTCTCCAATCCAATTTCAATAAACTGGAGATCCTTGAGAATCAACTCGTCTAAAACAATCTCTAAGTCCCTTTTAGGGTCAACTGAGTTCTCTATATGTACTATTTCGTCATCTCTAAACCCTCTGATCACTTGAAAGATCCCATCTACTTGTCTAATATCATTCAAGAACTTATTTCCTAATCCCTCTCCAGAAGAGGCATTTCTAGTAAGCCCTGCAATATCAAAGATTTTAAGGGTAGTAGGAACCTTCTTATTGGACAGATAGAGTTGTTGTAGTCTATTTAATCTTGTACTATTCACCTCAATCTTACTTTCTTCAGGCTCGATGGTTGCAAAGGGATAATTCCCAGGATTTCCTTTCTGAGTTCGAGTTATAGCTTGAAAGAACGTCAGCTTACCTACATTGGCAAGTCCGACTACCCCCAGGGTGAGGCTGCCGGACCGGGAAAGGTACTTGTAGATATCGAGTCTCATGCCGATGAGCTTCGAGAGTTAAAGATCGGCGATGAGCATGGATTAGGTGGGGCACGAGTGGGGAAGAATGGTTGCAAAACGGAGCTTCGAACGAGCTTCGAACGGAGTGGGAAGCGAGTGGAAGGCAGCTTGGAACGAAGTGAGAAGGGATGTAGTGATTAGTTTCCAGCTTGTAGTATTTACTCTCTTTTTACCCTTTTCCACTCTCCAGTCTCCAGTCTCCTGTCTCCTGTCTCCTGTCTCCTGTCTCCTGTCTCCTGTCTCCTGTCTCCTGTCTCCTGTCTCCTGTCTCCTGTCTCCTGTCTTCTGTCTACTCTGGTCTGCCCTACTCGCTAACTCTTATATTATTACATATTAATTTAAATAAGCAGTCAAGATGGTCTACTCTCTAGTTACAACATCCTTCTTTCCGCCAGCTCGGCCTCGTCTTTCTCTCAAAGCGACTAGTGCTCAAACAAGTAGTCCAAACGCTTGTTTCCATCATCCCTGTGCTTGGCCAAGTACTCCTCCCTCTCCTCCTCCGTAAAGCTGTTCCACTTCTCTCTCTTTGTCTTGTTCCTCCAGATATAGTACACCTTAGTCAACACAAATAGAACAATGTTCATCACAGCAATTCCAATCAACATTCTGTTACCACGATAATAATAAGGAGCATCGTCAGCTCTATAGATATTATTTCCAATGATGCCTGCTAACTGGATTCCAATATTGGACATTGGAGCAGAAATAGCTCTAGCACGAACAGAATAAGACACTCTAGAAGTCCAAGAAACTATAATGGCCTGTGCAGAAGGAACACTTATAACAAAGAACTCTATGACGTATTGGGCCCAAGGCAGAAGTTTCTCTACTGAAGTATACTCGATAATGATGAAAATAAGTAACCATATTTGAGGAAGAAGACTTACTATAGCTCTTTCATTTAACCATTCACTTAAAGCAGTAATTGCAAGTAACATGATTCCTGTAAATACTTCAATTGGGATATTGAGGTAGATGATCTCGTTCCTGGTGAAGTTCAATGCCTTTAAGTTTATGTTAAGGTATGCTTTAATAGGATTCTGAGGGATTTCAAATACTAAAGCAAGGATCAATAAAGGCCAAAGATCATAATCCAGAAGCGTCTTAAAGAACTGCTTGACTGTGACTCCTTCACGATTATGCATATCACTTTTAGAAGGGTCGTCTCTAATGAGTCTATTAGCAATAATTTTCTCTTCTTTGGCTGTGAATAGACCTTTAGGTATAAATCTAGTCTTAGTTTGGGTTGGTCCTGGAACCATAATGAAAAAGGCTAGGATCCCTAAAGCAAGAGTAATTATACCGTCAAAGAGGAATAACCATTTCCAGCTTTCAATACCATGTAAGTTAATCTTCAAAAAGGCAATTGCAAGTAAATTACTTATAATACCACCATAAGCATCAGTTACCCAAAAGAGAGCTAATCGAATACCCATTTGGTCTCTAGTGTAGAAGTATGATAAGTACTGAACAGCATCAGCAATGAAACCACCTTGTGACAACCCTAATAAGAATCTTAATGCCCAATATGATCTCTTACTATTTATGAAAAATTGAAATATTGATACAATAGACCACGCAATAACTTGAAGAGGAATCCACCAATCAGGTCCAAATCTCTTCCCTATTAATTGTGAAGGGATTTCACTTATAATAAATCCAATAGACCTGAGGTTATTACCTAAGTTATAGTCATTTGTAGTCATGCCAATGTCTTCTAGGAGTCCTGCTGCAACTGCAGATCCAAGATTACCTCTATCTAAATTTAAGGCAAAAAAAAGTAATGCAACTACTGAAAATATCTTCAAATCTGTATGAAAAGTGGCTTTCCTATCTTCGTAATTAGTCCATCTAAATGAAGGGTCAAATGCTCTGAAGTTTTCCCATTTAGGAGTGGGGTAATATTTTTTTGCAACCTCTGGATCAGGGTCTTCAAACACTGATTTTCTGGTTGCAATTTTTTCATCATCATCTCTTTTCTTGAAGATGTTTCTTACTGACTTTAAGTTCTTGAGGAGAGAGTCTTCAAATGGTAAAGGGTCTGCAAGACTTTCGATATCTGTTGGTTTATATACCAGAGAGATGTCTGACTCCACCGAGTTTGTTTCAGAGATGTCAATATCTTTAGACTCAGTCATGGAGAAGTTATAGGAGAAACTATGGGAGATGGTGAGTTATATAGAGACGGAACGATTACTAACAGTCGTAAACCTGCTTCTGTGTGGCTTTCAGCCACATCGGGATGGACTGCAGATCGGGACGGACTGCAGATTGGAGATCGACGGGCAGATGACATGCAGAGCACGGAAGATCATTGGTCCACGATACTATAGCATTAGTGACACTAGGGAAGTAGATGATTCCAAAGTCGATGATTGTTAGTCCACTGCCTCCTCCCCTCTTCACTCTCTCCATCTTCTCTCTCCGTTCGAAGCTCTCTCCTCGACGCTCTCGACGCTCGTATCTCCATCCGTTTGCAGCCACAGTCCAGATGGACGGGTTTTTACGAAGTGTCAAAAAATTCCGCTTGTGCCACAGTATAGATGATTTGTTATATGACGTAAACTGCCGTGATCTTCACCTACCGTTATAAACCAACACAGCCGCCATTCACCACACGCTGTCTTTCAGAATGGGTTTCGATTTTAAACTTCCAGAACAGCTTCAGGCACTTTTCCCAAATTACCACACTCCTGATGGAGTTTCTCCGTATGAATATGCCAAATCCCAGGGGGTTCAGTATCCCAACTATACTCCATGGAAAATGGAACCACTACAAGAAATAAAGGGAATTGAAGAGAAAGGTAGTTTGGCTACAAAAGATAAGTCAAGCTTACTTAATGCTGCGTCTCTGGTTCGTAATATTACACCTTTGACAGGTACTGAAATTTTAGGTTTAAACTTAGCTAAACTTACAGATCAACAAAAGAATGATCTTGCTCTTCTAGCTGCAGAAAGAGGGGTTGTTGTATTTAGAGGCCAAGATGATTTAGATATTAGAGAACAAGTTAGATTTGGAAGTTATTTTGGTCCTCCACACATTCATCAAGAAAGTGGAATTATTCCAGATATTCCTTGGGTTCATGCAGTATACAAGGACGAGAATTCACACGGTGGTCTTCGGTCTCAAGTCTGGCATTCTGATGTACCTTATGAGCTCAATTCTGCAGGTTTATCTACTTTGAGATTTGATACTATTCCTTCTCAAGGTGGAGATACTATGTTTGCCAATGGGTATGCTATTTATGAGTCTTTGAATCCTGGATTTAGAGCTTATTTAGAGACTTTAAGTGCAGTTCATAGTGCTTTTGGACAGCTTTCAATTGCTCAGGCTGAGGGCAGATCTACTAGACGTCCTCCTATTGAGACTGTTCATCCGTTAGTTAGAACCCACCCAGTAACTGGGTTGAAGTCGTTATACATCAGCGAAAACTTCACTACTGCCATTGTAGGCTTGGATAAGAAGTTAAGCGATGCCTTATTACGTTATTTATTTGACTATGTTAATAATGCCCTTCAGTTCCAAGCTAGGATATCATGGGGCAAACATGACGTGGCAGTATGGGACAATCGCTCCCATTTCCACACTGGTGTGTTTGACTATTACCCAGAGACTCGTCATGGCACCCGTGTAATTGCTTTGGCAAACCGAGCCTACTTTGATCCTGACTCCAAGCTTTTAAGTGAGTACTGAGCTACGAGGGGAGTGTAGCAGTTGATTTGCCTATAAAAATACCAGAAATATATATTGAAGAATACAGGATGTAGCTCATAAAAGAACCAGTTGTGTCATTTTTAGATCTGCAGCGACGATCATCACATCTTGCAGCATCATGCAGCTCGCAGATCCGAACCATTTTTGATATCCTCTAGAATCTTTACTATCTCTACCGAATGTTCCACTGGATAGATATCTGTCTCTAAGTCCCCACGTTCAATGGCTCTAGCTACTTCATTGGCTTCGTAAAAGTATCCTAACCCGTCAAAGTTTAAATCAAGTTCCTGCTCGGGCTTTCCATGAACATGAATTTTAGCCTTTGAAGGTCTTGATGCTCTATCTACGTAGATAGTTCCTTTACTGCCATGGATAGTCACAGAATACGGAGGAGACTCTCCATAGAAGCTTCCAGTAGCAATACCAAAAGCTTTCAAATCAGGGAATGATAAAATAACAGTGGCACCTCCATCAACTCCTGACTTCAGATCAACTGTTAGGCCAGTAGCAGTATAATTACTGGATCTAGAACGTAACAATCCAAATGTCCACGTAATAGAATATATTATACTATCAAAAAGTACTCCACCACCTAAATCAGGATTAAAGAGTCTATGTTGAGGATCATAAGGAACTAAATGAGAGAGATCAGCAGAAACTTGAACCAAGTCTCCAATTAACCCTTCATCAACCAATCTCCAGATCTTTTTAGTAGATGGAAGGAATCTTGTCCATACCGCTTCAACTAGAAATATTTTTTTCTCCTGGGCACGCTTCTGCAATATTACTGCTTGATCATAAGTAATAGTAAAAGTCTTTTCCAATAAGACATGTTTTCCAGCATCAATGGCAGCTTTAGCAAGAGTGAAATGGGCCGAATTTGGTGCAGCTATATAGACAATATCTATATCAGCCTTTAAAAATTCATTATAGTCATTAAAGGTAGAAACTTGATCTAAATTTAAATTTCTAATGAAATTTTCAGCTTTAGCTAAACTACTAGTAGAAACAACAGCAGCCAAGATTTGTTCAGGAGAATTCTCTTCAAGCTTATAGTTTTCAAATACATCCTTTGCCCATTTCTTAGCAAATTCTCCTAATCCAACTATTCCCCAGCGTACCATTTTAGTGACTTTTACAATTCTACGTCAAAAAAATTCCGAGTTAAATTTACGGCCTTATCTTTGCATACTGTGGCATAATGACGCAAATTGCAACATAAAAGACGATAAGCCAAATTCCGCTCTTAAGGCACTCTTGAGGCACTCTTGCCTTTGGCACTTGTGTCAATTTTCATAGGATGACAGTTGAGGCCATTAGTGGTGAAAGAGTAAGGTTAGTACCTATTGAACTTCCAGGTGCTAAAAAAGTAAGAGGTAAAAGTTATCCTATTGGATTCAAAATTGAAGCAGAATCTGATTATGATTCAGTAGTTGAGTTCTTCAATCAATTAGGTACTTCAGATACTATATCTAGCCTCTTAAACGATCATGGTTTAGTAATTATTCAAGGCTTAAAATCTACTAGTCCAAAACTTTATTCTCAAATAGTAGATGCTATATTTCTGGATAAATATGAACCATTCGATCAAGTAGGTCTCCTAGCTACTAGAGAAGAAGTAGAGGATTCTGTATCTACAGTTGGTGCTCAAGAAGATGCTAATAAACATTTAGGTAAACTTAATGCTCATCAAGAATTTTCAAGATACCTTCATTATCCTTCAGTTCTTACTTTTTTTAGTAAACGATCCCCCACTTTGGGTGGAGGTGAATCCACTACTACCAATGCTACTGAATTATACGATAAAGTGTATGAAAAGTTTCCTGATGTAGTCCAAACTCTTTTTGAAAAAGGAACTACATTGCTGCAAACTTGGAATTTTGAATCACCAAAAATCTCTTGGACCCATCCAAAAGCTTTTGGTAGATATATAGAACCTGGTGATAGTTTGGAAGTTCAAAAGCAGAAAGCAATCAAAATTGCTAATGAAAGAGTAAGTAATGATGTAGAATTTGTAGATGACAATCTTGTGGTTCATCAAACAAACAAGGTTATACTCAAACATCCATATAACCATAATCCAATTATATTTAGCAGTCTTCCTACATATTATGCTGGATATTATAAAGCAAAAAAGCAGAATTTGAGCCCACAAGGTCCTGGGGTCGTTTTTGGAGATGGGACTCCTATTCCTGAAGATTTCTTGGACTACTTGTTCGAACAGTCAGTGGAGCTTGAGTACACCCATAAATTTGTTGATGGTGACTTATTGCTCTTGGACAATTACTCGGTGTATCACGGTAGAAATCCATATACTGGGGGAGATAGAGAGATCCTTGCTAGCTTTTGGGACAGAAAGGAGGTTGTTCATCCTAGTATTCCTGCAAGCTTGCTGGAGTTCTCTTAGGGCATGGATTAGGTGAGAGGGGACTGAGCAATTTTTTGCACCCAAATTTCGCCCACTAAGTCAATAAATATTACATGGGAAAATATAAGCTTGCCATTCCAGTTCCTTCAAACACACGAGAAGATTATAAAGTCCCATCCATGAAGTGCAATCATAAAACTTGCTCTATTTATAACTATGATGAATATCCTGAAATATATCTCATATCCATACTCTTTGATAAGGCGTGCCTATTCTAGTAAGCATATGGTTAGAGTAGTGGTTGTTTTCATAAAATATGCTATACCTTTATGAACCTCTGATACTCTAGCAAGCTCTGGCGCTTCAATTGGTAAATCGGACTACCAATCCTTAGCTTGTTCTCTAGGCCATAACACCCACGAATAGCTTTATGGTAATTTCGATAGACAACATGGAGTGCAATACCTATTGAATGAAAGATTATAGATGGCGAAATAAGTGGCATTGAAGAAAGAAAAGGTACCAAAACATTTTACTAAAGATATGGGGGTTTATTCCAATTTTGTGCTGATAAAAGTACAAGAGTAATGACCGCTTGGCAGTGGTCTTTATAGGCAGAGGCTTTTAGACCGTCTGATCCTTTACCACTGGTACTATGCACAGCCAGAGTCCCAACCAGAGCCTACTCTAGACCCTGACCCAGGTCCACTAATTATGTTTGGCGAAACAATTGCCTAAAACAGAAGTGTAGGTGGTCGCAACGTATTAAGTTCTGGTAGGAATTTTACTTCCTTTACCCCAGTAGTTTGTGGACAGTGTGGGTTGTAGAAGGACCGTGGCATGGCACTGTTACACTGAGTGGCAGATGTCTCATCAGAGTAAGAGCCTTCTTAGTGCTCTGGAGTCCAAACACATGCAGGCAGTTCCACTTTTAGGTACAGAGAGTCCAGTCCATTCATGAACAGTGTTCCTGCTGTTTCATTATATACTCCCTCTATATACTCCCTCTATATACTCCCTCTATATACTCCCTCTATATACTCCCTCTATATACTCCCTCTATATACTCCCTCTACTATACACCTCGCTTCACGTTCGAAGCTCTAGGCCACAACACCCATTATATAATCTCGCAATTAGTACGTGTATAAAACTACCGAAATGAATATAACTAAAGAAAGGCAAAAGAAAACATAAGCCGGGGAAATAAGACCAGAACACAGACATTATATGCTAGTGGTACTGGCGAAACTACTAGAATCAATAGGCAAACAATAAAGCTGCAATTGCAAGAAGGGACACTGAGTTTTTAGAACCAGTACCTCCATATGTAGCGATATCTCCATTGCTAGGAGAGACAGAAGACCCGCTAGACCCGCTAGACCCGCTAGACCCGCTAGACCCGCTAGACCCACTAGTAGCCTGTACAGTGACAGCTGCAGGAGACCCAACATACACAACGGTAACACCATCAGCTTCCAGGGTGTAGGTGGTTGGAGAAGAGACTGGAACTGTGATGGTGGTAGCAGAGGTAACTCCTACAACCACAACAGGGGTACCGCTAGACTCCAGAGTGAAAACAGTAGCTTTGGAACATGGTACGGTAACAGTCTTGGTAACGGAGCCAGCAACGGTCTCAACAACAGGGGAGCCAGGTGTCTCGACATTACCAGGAGTTTCAATAACTAAAGTAACTGGGTCAGATGGATTGGCTGGAGTGATTGTAGAGGTGGTAACGTAGGTTGCAGTCCACGGAGTAGTGACTCTGGTGGTACCTTTAGGGGTCTTTTTCAAGACTGTAACTGGATCATTTGGATTGGAAGGAGTTTCCGTGATCAAGGTGGTGTAAGATCCAGTCCATGGAGTGGTCTCAGTTGAGTAATGTGGAGGAGTTTTGACTATCACTACTGGTGATCCATTAGAGGGAGTCTCAGTAGTGGTGGTGGTGTAAGATCCAGTCCATGGAGTGGTCTCAGTTGAATAATCTGGAGTAGACAGTGAGCCACTTGAAGTAGGAGACACGATAACCCAGTATGGAGGAGGTGTGGTAGAAGCTCCTGGAGTAGTAGGAGGAGTTGTGAGGTAGGTGGTAGGGGAAGATCCTGGAGTGGTCTCGGTTGAATAATCTGGAGTAGACAGTGAGCCACTTGAACTAGGAGACACGATAACCCAGTATGGAGGAGGTGTGGTAGAAGCTCCTGGAGTGGTAGGTGGTGTGGTGAGGTAGGTGGTAGGGGAAGATCCTGGAGTGGTCTCAGTGGAGTAATCTGGAGTAGAAAGGGAGCCACTTGTAGTAGGAGACACAATAACCCAGTATGGAGGGGGTGGGGTTGAAGCTCCTGGAGTAGTAGGAGGAGTTGTGAGGTACGTGGTAGGGGAAGATCCTGGAGTGGTCTCAGTTGAGTAATGAGTAGACAGCGAGCCACTTGGAGTAGTAAGCACAACAATTCCGGGATAGGTAGTTGTACTACCATTTGAATAAGTGGTGGTGTAGGTGGTTGTGAAAGTGGTTGGAGTTGATCCTGGCTCAGTGGTTGTTGAAGTCGAGGGGGTTCCAGTGGTCAGTGGAGTAGTAATAACGACTATTTTGGGACCGGTACTTGTACTACCGTTTGGTAAAGTGGTTGTATCGGTGGTTGTGTAAGTAGTTGGAGTATAACCTGATTCAGTAGTTGTTGGTGTTGAAGCTGATGAGCTTTCGGAGACCAGTGGAGTAGTAATAACAACTACTTCAGGAATAGAACCACTGGAATTAGTGTACGTGGTTGCAATAGGACCTGGCTCAGTGGTGGTAATAGTTGAAGGTTTAGGAGGAGGAGTTTCAATAACAATGGTTATAGGCTCAGAAGGATCAGAAGGAGTCTCCGTAATAGTAGTGGTACTAGGTCCAGTCCCTTGAGTAGTCACAGTGGTTCTTGGTTCTGGTGTTTCAACAAAAATAGGAACAGTTCTGATAGACCCCGAGCCTATTGGAGACTCAGTAGTAGTGGAGGTACCTGTGCCTGTCCATGGAGTTGTAGCTGTTTCAAATACTTCACAATAACCGCCAGACTTAAGGGAATACCAAGGAATGCTTGATCCGTTGTACGTGGTTTCATCATGAGTAACAGTGAAGTCCATAGAGGCAAGTCCTATCTCATTATAGAAAACAAACTTCACTGGGTAGTACTCACCAGCATCTAAGTGAACAGTGGTTTCAGCAGCTCCAAATGCACCATCATCGAAGCTAGCACTAATTTGGGCATCAGCATTTGAATCAGTGGTCAGACCACAACATGTCAGGGCAATGCCTGCACCAATAGAATAAGTCACGTAATCGGCAGCACGGCTCACACTGAAAGTGTAATCACCTGCAGTTTTGGCATAGAAGAAACCTGTCAATCTTAAACCAAAGGAGGTCATGTCAATAGATTCACCGTAAAGATCTTGGTAGTGTGCGGTTGTCTCTAAACCATCACTGTAAAGATAAAAGTTGATATTCTTAACCCCGTCCTTTGTCCTTGTAGCTTTAGCGGTATTGATAGTAGAAAGGTAAGTAGATCCCTGCAGCTTTGGTGTATTCTCGATATATTCAACGTAAAGGCCATCTTCAGTGCTTGATGGGTAACAAGAATCAAGTGCATATACTGCCGAAGCAAAGGCAAGTGATTTGAAAAATTTCATTCTGCAAATTGTATTGAAATACTAAAAGGTTCCCATGACTTTATATATTTGGTACCTCAACATACAAATTGAGCTGATACTTGACCAGCGGAGAAGCCACCTACCTCTCTTGATTATTCGAGGACAGACGTAAATATAAAATTTCCATTTTGGTTCTGTTTTTGACCCAATGTGGGTTGGATATATTTGAACAATACAATTTTGAAGAACACATGGTTTGTTGATATTTCAGGATTACCAAAGACGGAAGGCATTTCCCAAATGGTAAATTAGAAATACAACATACCAGCACGATGATTACCAAGGATGGAAATCATTCCTAAACGGTAATTTAAGATTATCTCGTACCAGCATGATGATGACCAATCATTACCAACTACGAATTGATCTCCAAATATAGAAATAGGTTTTCCTAAATTGGATAGTTCCAGACCGGGCTAACAATATGATGAACAAACTTTAGTAACCTGCGCATAGTGCATACTTTGGATTATGCATGCGTATCAAAGTTTTAGTGCAACCTGTAATGGTGCATTGTGTTCCTAATTGGTTCTATTCATGGTATGGAGACTCATTTCCTTTTCAACCAAAGAGAACAGGAAGAAAGGATATCTGTTGACTCAATAGTTGTGCAAATTGAAGTTTCATTGCAAAGATAAGAATATTACCCAGATGCAAAGGGCAGTGGAATGGTTGCCGTTAGGAGCGCGGCTGTCTGAGCCAATATGGACCCATTCTAGTTGAACGATGTAGTGTATAATTTTCAAGTTTCCAAAACAGGCAACGTTTCCTAAAAGGTCTGTGTACTCCCTATACACAGCACATTGTTATATTTCGGTACCACTTAATCTATTGTGTATCAAATTGGTGCCAGTCATGGTGCTCCTGATATGTCTTCTCCCTTTCATTCAAAAATGTTGAGTAGTAACGTTTACTTAAACCGCTAGAAAGTATCCTAAGCGCCGATTTAACTGTGAAAAAACAGGCTGCTACGAGGCTACGAGGTTAATTCGTTATCTATTGAACACAGCATACTCCATGCACAGTCCCCGGTTAGTTTTCCTTGAAAAGTAAAATGGACTAATTTCCTATATGGTCAATTATGATGGCCTCCTGCCCATGAATGATTCCATTATAGAAAAACTTTGAAATTACAGCCATTCCCAGCTGACTCTATTCCTAATCCTACTAGATCTCAATTTTGAGTACTATGGATATGTTTACCTGTGGGCTATTTATTTTTACGTCTTATGCATAATTACAATGGGCATTATTATTTTTGGCACCAGCCAAATGATTAGCGCTGCTGATTGACCTTCAATTTGCTCTGTATTTCTTATCAAAATTTTTGGCAGTTCCATTAGAGTGATAGTGCAAACGATGTCAATTGAGATATGGGGAAACGTCACTTGATTTTAGCTTGCGTTCGGATGACTAAGAGAAAAGAATAGATCAAGCCCTCCCTGAGAGATGAGCGTTGTAAACAACAGCGCTGCGGTCACCGGGACACCTGGTAAAATCTTAACTCCCAGGACATCCGAAGTGCATAACAATTTCCTTTTTCAATAACCTGCAGATGCTTTGGAAGAAGATCTGCACTAGACGCAAACTGTATCTAGACTATTTCAAGTATCGTAACCGAACAAAAAGCAATGTTTTGTTTTGCTTAAATAAGCAAATATTCAGTCTTGGTAATATAGTGTTCGTTTAGTATAGTCTACAATGATAAGTCAATAAAATCTCTATTGCTTCGCTCCTTCAAAACAACGTCAATGTCATCGCTTGATAAGAATGTGATTCCACCTGGGGAATACATGTTGATTGTCGCCTATGCAATCGTCTTGTGCATATGCAGACTAATGTGATTTTAGGAAAGTTCCATTGTCTTCATTAATCGTCCTCCCGAATTGGTATCTATTGTTACAATTACGTGTACAATACATGCTTATAAGTTTACCGTTATCGTGACCTACCGTAGCTGTGACCCCTCCCTAGGTTGTCGGGTTTGAATTCTCCATTTTCAGTAACAAGGTGATGGGGCCGAGATGTTGAGACAATTAATTAATTTTATTACTGTTTATTGGAACTATCTTAAAACCATACATACTGTAGCTAGCTATTATCTATTCCACTGTCATGTTAATTTGTCGTGTGTGTGTTAGCTGCTCTTGTTGATGATCACAATCACCACATTAGTTTGCATGACTTTTCAGCATACTGCATGAGTTTACTGCTATTTACTTTCTACAGTAATGCAACTACTTTCGAGTCCCTATTTTCAAGATTACTGGATAGATACTTTTCTTAATCCTCTTGGCAAGCTGCTGGTGCCACAAATATGATTGTGAAAAAAGCAGTCAATTTGAAGGAACGATTAGGTCAAAAAATTGTATTACCCACGCTGCTACATTACGACGAATGGATCATAAGACACAACGGTGTCTTAGGCAATGCACACCCTAGTTACTGAGACAGAAGAGACACAGGGAACCAAGAAATAGTACCGTTGCCTAACGTCCAAAAAATCATCCAGATTAGACTAGATTTGGGACAACAAGGCATCTTTCATCCCAGTGTTCCTTAACACTTGCTGGACTTTTGAGATGTAGCATATATCCACTTCATAGGATATGAGGTTTTGGACGCTCCAGTTGATTTTTGCAACATTTTTGCACCCAAATCTCGCCTGCCGATGGATCCCACATGGAAAAATACCAGTCTACCATTCTTACTCCCTAAAATATACAACTAGGGTAATAGTCGTATTCAGATAGTAATAATCATATTCTTAGAGTATTTAAGTTGTATTCACACTGGAGAGTAACAATCGTAACCAGATAGTAGTATGCCTCCTAATGACCCTGATAATCTCTGGCCCCGTGCAGGCGTTCTCTGGCCCTCGAACAGGTATTCTCTTATCCTCGAACAGTCTTTCACAGACACCACCACTGGCATCACACTGACACTCGGTAGATCCAGAACACTGCTTCTGTCCAGGCCATAACACCCGCATAGAACTTTCTAAACAAATAGAAACATTTTGTGGCATTTTTCCTAATTAGGACGATAGCTACAAATCTAAGGTGGAAGAAATTCCACAAGCCTTCAATGAGTGCATTTGTTTCAGGTCCACTGGGTGCACAACATATTGTCAAGCAATTGATTGAAAAAGGTTGCAAGGTGTGGATTCAGCCAGAACTGAAGCAAAGGGGGAGGCGTTGAAGGCCAATGTTGGTGATATTTCCTGTATGAGATAGTCAAGGATATAGCTGAGGAGAATTCTTCCAATGAAGCGTTGAAATAACATCCCGAAGTTACTGAATTCCTTCATAATTCCTCTCTTCTAACCTTCGATGTTAAGGACAAAGAGAAAGAATTATTGCTTCCAACTATCAATGGTACCATTAACGCATTGGCTTCTATCAAGAAAGATGGCCCTCAAACCAAGATGGTTGTGGTTACATCCTCAGATGTTGCTGCTTTGGTGGACACTCAACCAGCTGAAGCTATCGATTAAACTTCATGGAGTGGAATTACCCCCCGTGAACATGCATTAAGACTGAAAACCCGAAATTCACTTTGAATACTGTTTAACTTCGTTTATCTTTGGTCTTCAGAGGAAGTAGCATCACGAAACGAATACAGTGCCCACAGTTCCTGTACCTACTGTGCCTATCACATGATCAATAACCCCTATCTTTTATAACTCTGCCTTGTCTACTATATCCTTGTCTCTGACTATATGCAGGTCGTTACCACAGACCATCAACGAGAGTAATAATGCACCCAAATGCTACCTATCAGAGCCAAAAAAGCTACCAATAACCATCACTGCCTCATATCGCTCCATTTGCACTCAGTACTCTCTTATATCAGCTCTATTAGATACTTTATCGCTTCTCTCTTCTCTTCTCTACTCTCACCTATATTCAGTCCTTACAGCCACCAAGAACAGTTATAAAAGTATTGTAATACTACCAACAAGCGGCCACTAATGACCACTCTACTCTCTCAACTGGCTTCAACTGTCTCTCCCATCTCCAATCTATCATATACTACATCGCTTCTCTACTCTCCGTCTGTATGCAGGGACATGCCTCAGCTAATACTCTCTACTGCTGTTACTACATCGCTTATAACTCTGTTCGAAGCTCCCTTTCCTCTTACTATCCCGTCTCAGTGGCATCGCTTTGTTAGAAGCACACGAGTCTCTTTTCGTCTCTCTACTTCGCTCCTGGCTCCGCTGAAAGCTCCACTCAAAGCTTCCGCTTCTCACTGCGTAGCTCGAGCTCGAACAGTGAAAAATTTTATGCTTCTCCAGTCGATCAAACGCTTCCCCAGCGTCATAGTGCAGCAGATCCGTACTGCTACCAAGCGTGCTAGTGGGTCCAGAACCAACAAGAATGACTCTGCTGGTCGAAGACTTGGGCCTAAGGTCCACGAGAGTAACTTCGTCAAGCCTGGTCAAATCATTATGAGACAAAGAGGTACTAAAATACATCCTGGTGAAAATACTGGAATAGGTAAAGATCATACTATCTTTGCATTGGAACCTGGATATGTTCGATTTTATTATGATCCTTTCCATCCACTTAGAAAATTTGTTGGTGTTGCTTTAAAGAAGGAGTTAATGTTACCAACACCTCATTTCGAACCAAGAATAAGAAGGTTTGGTTATGAATTATTACATGATAAGGAAGAAGCTTTGAAGGAAGAATCTCATATGTCAAGAAAGGAATACTTACAACTTCCACGTTTACAACTGATTGAACAAAAGAATATTGCTAGAGATGAGTCTTACTTGACTAAGTATAAGAATCAATTATCTCAATTTGGAGTTGAATCATCAGACTTGGTAGCACAAAGATTACTTGGTGTTTACAAACTTCTTAAGGTTGGCACCCCTTTGAAAGACGCTCTTGCTCAAGTAACTTATAACCATATTTATAGTCTTAAGTTACAACTCAATAGAGGTGATATTTCTAATGATCAATATGAAACCAATAGAAAGGAATATCTTGCCCTTGTTGAAGCTGTAGACTCTAAGGTCAGTGTGGATTATACTGGCAAATTGGTTGCTCCATCAGTCAAGACTCAGGATGAAATCTTGCAACTGTTGAAACCTTTTGAAAATAGAGTATTGTCAGAGGAAGATAAAACCACCATCAAGGACCTCATCGAATCACCTTTGGTATTCAACTTGATTGAGAGAGACAACCTTTTTAAACAGTACTTGCCTGCAGTGTTACCTGAGACTGTGACGGAAACTGTTGTTGTTGACCCACCAAAGAAAGCTAAGGACTTAAAGGTGGTTAGAAAATTCGACCTGGCCGAAAAGAAGGTTGTTGTCATTGGCAGAACTAAGGAGGCCTTCGTGTAAATAGGAATATAGGCTGTGCTGCACTATCGCCCTCTCGCCAATCCATTGAATGGACTGGCCGCATCTCTCCGACAGTCCTCGAAGCTGTCTCTTCCCTTTAGACTTCCCTTCTCTTCTCTACTCTCTTCTCTTCTCTACTCTCTTCCCTTCTCTACTCTTCTCTACTCTCTTCTCTACTCTCTTCTCTACTCTTCGCTACTCTTCTCTTCTCTACTCTTCTCTACTCTTCTCTACTCTACTCTACTCTTCTCTCTTCCCTTCTATACTCTCTTCTCTACTCTCTTCTCTACTCTCTTCTCTACTCTCTTCTCTACTCTCCTCTCTACTCTTCGCTACTCTTCTCTTCTCTACTCTTCTCTACTCTACTCTTCTCTCTTCCCTTCTCTACTTTTCTCTCTACTCGCCTACTCTTCTCTCTACTCGCTACTCTCCTCTTCTCTTCTCTTCTCTTCCCTACTCTCCTCTTCTCTTCCCTACTCTCCTCTTCTCTTCCCTACTCTCCTCTCCTCTACTCTTCTCCACTCGCGTCTCACTTCGTTCGAGGCTCCAAGCTCCAAGCTCAAAGCTCAGCTCTGCCGCGTGGAAAAAATAATGGACCAACTCAAGGACAACAAGGCGTACCAGGAGGTGCAGAAACTCTTAGTGACGTACCACAAGTATGTGGATCAGACTGTTCCTTATACTACACAGCGATGGGCAGTCTTTGCGGGATTGTTGTTTGTGTTCTTAGTGAGGATTATTGTCTCCCAAGGCTGGTATATCATCTGCTATGGTTTAGGTATTTACTTATTGAATCTCTTGCTTCAATTCCTTACCCCTAAGTTCGACCCGTCGTTAGAACAAGAGTTGAAGAGTGAATCAATAGAAGAGGGATTAGGCGATGAGCCTCCAGTTGCTGATGAAGAAGAGTTCAGACCATTCATTAGAAGATTACCAGAATTCAAGTTCTGGTACAACTCTATTCGTGCCACTGTCATTGGCCTTGTTCTTAGTTTCTTTACTATATTCGACATTCCGGTCTTCTGGCCCATATTGTTGATGTACTTTGTTGTGTTGTTTACCTTGACCATGAGAAGACAGATTCAACATATGATCAAGTACAAGTACTTGCCATTTGACTTCGGTAAGGCTAGGTATCGCTAGGCCTAATATACACTCGTGTTGTGTTCTCGGCTCTCTGGCTCTACGGTCTCTACAACTGCGCTCTATGACAGCTATCTGGGTCTACAATTGCCTCTCTCTACAGTTGTCTACATCCTCTGGTTCTCTGGCTCTCTACTCCTGAATTGTCTCTTTGTGGTCTTTCTGTCTCTCTGTCTCTCTGTCTCTCTGTCTCTCTGTCTCTCTGTCTCTCTGTCTCTCTGTCTCTCTGTCTCTCTGTCTCTCTGTCT
>PPMW02000049.1:0-25925 GCA_003707025.2 Yamadazyma scolyti | reverse complement strand
AGAGAGACAGAGAGACAGAGAGACAGAGAGACAGAGAGACAGAGAGACAGAGAGACAGAGAGACAGAGAGACAGAGAGACAGAGAGAGACAGTGATAGAGAGAGCGATAAGAGAGAGACAGCAACAGAGCGATATTGAGAGACAAGCGATAGAGAGACAGTGACAGTTAAGCAAGCGTTAAGCAAGCAGAGCTACCAGAAGAGTAACCAGAAGAGTAACCAGTAGAGTAACCAGTAGTCCGAGAGCCCTCACAAGAGCCTCACAACAGCCTCACAACACTCACAAAAGCCCACGAGAATACCTCCCTCTAAGCCGACTCCAAGTCCCCCGCACCTCCTTTCTCGCCCTCGCACCGCTGCTCACTTTCTCGCTAACTCGCCTCTCACTCCGTGAGAAGCTCGCTCCAAGTCCCCCGCACCGCTGCTCACTTTCTCGCTAACTCGCCTCTCACTCCGTGAGAAGCTCGCACCGAGAGGCTCGCACCGCTCGCACCGCAGCTGACTTTTCACAGTCTTACATCCTCGGATTGAATTTCCCCATATAAATACTGCCTTCATTCACCTACACTACAATGGATCTCGTCATTTACCACCCCACGTACCAGAAGGTATTGCGGTTCCTCAGCGCCTCCGCCAAGAGAGAAAAGGCGTTCAGATTATTGGCGTACTTGTCCCGGTTCTTATCGTACTACCTTGAACGGACCGGGTTCCCTAAGGAGACTATCTTGATGTGGAAGGAGATCAAGAGTCAGGTAACGTTCCTCAGAAAGGGGTTGAGGTTCCTCAAGCCTTTGAACCACTTTGAGACCGCCTTGAAGACGTTTGACAACAAGTTGATGGACCCAGTGTTGTCCAACACTACCATCATTAGAAACTTGGGATACGCTGGATACTTGACCATCGACGGGTTCATCTTCTTGAAGCTCTTGGGAGTCGTGGACAAGAAGAGATGGACCAACGGCTCCACCTGGGCCTCCAGGTTCTGGTTGCTTGGCTTGCTTGCTGGCATTGTTAACACTGTCAGATCGTTGCAGATCCACCACAAGAACAAGTCCGAGAAGACCGACGAAAAGGCCGACAGCGACAAGGAGTACACCTTGAAGAGAAAGTTGGTATGGGACTTGTTGGACACCTTCATCGCTTTGAACTCGTTGGATGTCTTGCACTTCACCGAGGGTGACGTGGGCTTGGCCGGTACCATCACCTCTGTGATGGGCTTGGCCGACTTGTGGCGGAGCACCTAGGTGCTAGCGAGCCTAGGTGCCTAGCGAGCCTAGAGCCCTAGCCAGACCCTAGCCAGGTCGCTAGAGTACATAGATGCACTATACACGCTTTTTGAAGCACCCTGGCTCTCAGAACTCTCCAGAGCTCTCAGAACTCTCCAGAACTCTCTCAGTGTCCTCTGGGCTCTGGTAAGCACTTCTCTGCCGTCTCTCAGCTACTCTCCACATCGCTTTCTATTCTAACCGTTCCTCTTCTTAAATTTCAGGCTATATGCAGGACAATACCCCAGACCACATCTGTCTGTCGGCTGCATCCAATCGGGCCTTTCACGTCACCCTTCCCCATTGATTATCACTGTCTCCATTCTCTCGGTTACACCCAGTACATCCTAGTGCACCAGTATCCCAGTATCCCAGTATACCCAGTGCACTCTAGTACACTCTAGTACACTCTAGTACAGTACACCCTAATACACCTTAGTGCATCCTAGTACACTCTAGTACACCAGTACACCAGTACACCAGTACACTCTAATACACCTTAGTACACTCTAGTACACTCTAGTACACCAGTACACCTTAGTACACCTTAGTACACTCTAGTACACTCTAGTACACTCTACACTCTAGTACACTCTAGTACACTCTAGTACACTCTAGTACACCTTAGCACACTCTAATACACTCTAGTACACTCTAGAACACCCTATTACACTCTAGTACACTCTAGTACACCTTAGCACACCCAGTACACCCTAGCCGTCGGCCATCTTCCTCCAGTGCCTTTTTCTACTCATTTTTGCAGCCATACATATTTACCCTATCTCTTCTCCTCTTCTCTTCTTTCTCGTCCTTATCTTCCTCCACCCAGTCCACCACTTTCCCTCTCTTCTTCGGCGTCAAGCTCTCTCTTCCCTTCGTCTCCTTTCTTCTGGTTCTCTACGCTCTTTTCCTCACTATAACTTCTGTCCGACTTATATTCACTACCTATATGTCGTTGTACATGTCTTCTCCTTCGTGATCTCTCATGCGTTTCCTCTCTCCTCTCTCTCATCTCATCTCTCCTCTCTCTCATCTCATCTCTCATCTCTCTCATCTCTCTCATTTCTCTCTTCTCTCATCTCTTCTCTCATCTCTCTCTTCTCTTATCTCTCTCATCTCATCTCATCTCATCTCATCTCTCATCTCACTCCCTCCTCACTCCCTCCTCACTCCTCCCTCCTCTCTCACTCCTCTCTCACTCCTCCCTCCTCTCTCTCTCACCTCTCTCTCTCACCTCTCTCTCTCACCTCCCTCCTCCCTCCTGTAGTACCCCTCCCAGAACATATGCATGAGAGCGCTCTTCACCCCATCAACCCTCACCCGTTCAATCGCGCTGTTGGCACCGGTGCTGCTCGCGCTGCTCGCACTGCTCGCAATGCTCGCACGCCCGGCCTCCCACCCGCTCCTGATATCGCCATCCATAGTCATCGCAGTTTTTCTACTTAACATCACCACTTTTCCAGATTTACACCAGTGGTAAAAACTTTTCCATGACCACTGAGGACGTAAGAATCTACATAGGCAACATTCTGCCTAAGTTGGCTCAACAGCCTGAAACTCTAACCATGCGGTTAGCTAAATATGGTACTATCCTCATGCCTTTGGAACTACACACTAAACCAGTCCAGCACCACTATTTCGCCTACGTCACCATGCATACCGACTTCGACAAGCTAAAAAAGGCCTTCAATAACATCGTCTTCATGGGCTTGTCCCTCACTATAGCCAAAGCTAACTTATCTTCCCTTCCACTATCTAATAATAATGATGATCACGTGACCACCAATCATATGACCAACAATCATATGACCACAGATCACGCGACCACGGATCACGCGACCAAAGATAAAATAGTTAAAGAACGGAATAAAAGGATTAAGGAGTATAGCGGGCGGGTGCACAGGAACGCAGAGACGGGAGCCGTGGTGGGAATGCCGGGGTTTGCCTATGGATACAACAAACCCGGAAAAAAGCCCGGAAATGCCTCCGATAGGCTCGGAAATGGGGCAACCATGTCATCTTCTACGTTAGTGGGCGGTAAGTCGTATGGTGCGTTGACTGTGGCGACCAAGATCTACAACCGGTACTACTCTTTGACTTCCGGTGGGGGAGATGTGGTTTACGGTCGGCTTAGAAAGACTCCGAGACCAAAGGATAAGCTTAAGAAGCAGACTTTGAGAGTGCTTGTAAATGGAGATCTTAAGACATTCAATAACTATAAGACTAAGCTTTGGGGGGTCACTCATAAACCCTCCAATGAGCTTACCTTTGTCTACGACGACAAGCTGCAAGTGTGGAGGTCGGGTGACAACCACGTGCTTGAGAGGGTGCAAGTGAGCCAAGAACCAGGTCCGGACGCCCAGGACACACAGGCGGAGGCCGACAGGCTCAAGGCATTGAAGGTGTTGTCGGGGATGTGGGACACCCTTGACTTGGATAGGAAGGTGGAGGTGGAGGACGCGAGCGAAGAAGAGCAAGGTTACGACTACGAGGCAGAACACGAGGCGGAATTGGAGGATGTGGCTGTAGATTTCGATATCGAGAAGCTCAGGGGAGACGCCAGGGGAGACGCCACTGCAGTGGCCGAGGAGAAGTATTATAGTGAGGATGATGAGGGAAACGAGTTGGACTTTGACCAGTTGGCGTACAGTACCGAGGGGTACACCGAGGGGTACACCGAGGGGTACACCGAGGGGCACTCCATAGAGGGGGAGAAGGATGACGAGGCAGACAAGGAAGCGGAGGTAGACGAAGCGGAGGTAGAAGTGGAGGAGGTGGAAGAGAAGGTTGAGGAGTCAGAGGCATCGGAGGACTCCGGGTCGGAAGAGTCAGAGGCTTCAGAGGCTCCAGAGTCAGAGGCTTCGGAGTCAGACCAAGCAGACCAAGCACAGGCGGACGACGACCATGACGACGAGTTCATGCCCACGTTCGGAGCCGTCTCTACGGCTGTGTCCGCAGACACAGCTCCAGAAAACACCACCGAAGTGCTCCGAGGCTTGTTCAAGGCCGAAAACATCCAGGAAACGGTTACAAGGCCCACCGAGATCGCCAAGCCCAAGAAGAACCTGTTTGGGCTCTTCTGGGTGCACCCAGAGTCGGCGTTCCTCCAGACGCAGACCCAGTTGAGCAAGCTTGGGTTTGACACCGACAAGCTCAACTTGCCAGAAAAGGGAGACAAGGAGGGGGAGGAGTCTCCGTACGAACAGTGGTTCTGGAGTATGCGAGGAGAGGTGACGAGGGAATGCAAGAGAAGGAAGAGGGACGTACAGCGGACGAGGAGATGAGGTGAGTAGTTTCGACCGGAGCGAGAAGCTACTGAGAGTGGCTCGAAAGAGAGAGCTCTAAAGAATAGAGAGCTGAGCTTCGAGGTAAGTGATGTGCACTATCGACCAGATAGAGGGTTTTGCAAGAGCTTCCAACGAGAGCACATCTTCTCTTGTAACTCAACGCGATGAGACTCAATTGGCCAGGCCAAATTAGACAGCATGTGAATTAATACTATATAGGTCAATGCAACCAAGGCAACCAATGCAATCCGTCTACCAATCTCTCTGCAATCTCTCTACTCTGCAATACCTCTACTTTCCTCGCAATCTAACCTGCAATTATAAACCTGTAAATCAAGCATGCTCGCTATTTTCCGCTACATGAAACCATCGCCGATAGCAGCTCTGCCACCTCCGCCAGCTGCGGACACCCCAACAGCATCGATAGCAGCTCCGCCAGCAGCAGCTCCTACAGCGGACCCCCTGACAAGGGACTCCCAGAGAGCTTCCGCGTCATCTCCGACCGTAGCGGACCCAACCGCTGCGGACCCGACAGCATCGACAGGCCCTAGCCCCTCTGACGAAGGGCTGGTGCCTCCCTTTACCCTCCGCAACGTCGCTTCAGACATCCTCGATGGCGCCCACGCAATCACCTTCGACCCCTTCTACAAGCGGGTCGTGGGCCCGGTGCTAGTGTTCGCTGCTTCCATCATCACCAAGATAGTCATCGCCAAAGTACCGTACACTGAAATCGACTACTCGACGTATCTCCAACAAATAGAGAAGATCAACGATGGAGAATTGGACTATAATCATATTTATGGTGATAGCGGGCCCATAGTGTATCCCGCTGGGTTTGTTTCCGTATATCAATTTATTTACTGGTTAAGTAAAGGTGGGTCGGAAATTATAGTAGCACAGGCATTGTTCAGTTATTTGTTCACATTTACATTGATATTGACTATGTTAACATATTCCGCAGCAAAGATTCCACCATGGGTACTTGTACTTTTACTTTGTAGTAAACGTCTTGTATCAATTTATGTATTGAGAATGTTCAATGATTGTTTTACTACAATTGGTATGGTTGGAGTTACATTGATCTTACAACAACTAAGTTACTTCTCTAAGGAACTAGGACCTGGAATGATGTTCTTGGGCACTTTAGTTGCTGCTGATCTTTACAGTTTAGCGATTTCTGTTAAGATGAATGCATTATTATATTTACCTGGATTTATTATTATAGTATATTTCTTGAACCATGAAAATGGTTTAAAGACGATGATTACCCTAGCAGTCATACCATTGATTCAGTTGATGGTTGGTTGGAGGTTTTTATTACCTTTTTTTAACGATTCCGACGCAAGTACCATAAGATGGAACTACCTTACCAATGCGTTTAACTTCAAAAGGCAATTTCTTTATGAATGGACTGTAAACTGGAAATTCGTTAGTCAAGAAACGTTTGAATCGTCAGAATTCCAGAACACACTTCTAATTGGTCATATCTCCCTCTTGTTGGTGTTTATCTTCACAAGATACCTCTCTCCTTCGTTGACTGGCAAGTCTATTACTCAGTTAACTCGTGATGGCTTGAGATTATGGAAGAATACTCTTAGTGAGAAGAACTCGATTGTTTCTAAGGAAACTGGCCCTAGAAATGTCATGCTTATCCTTGCTACGTCTAACCTTATAGGTGTGTTGGTTTCAAGGTCTCTTCATTATCAATTTTTGAGTTGGTACTGTTGGCAATTACCTTATTTGTTGTATATTGCATTTCCGACGATTTTTGCAGTTCCGCTCTGGGTGGTACATGAGATTTGCTGGTTAGTTTTTCCGGCCACCGCACAGAGTTCCGGGGCCCTTGTGGCAGTTTTGGCAATTGTGCTCTTTCGGGTGTGGAGCCAGTGGCCCGCCAGCGGAGCGTAGTGGCGATCGAGCCTTGACACCAGGGTCAACTAGAGTCCTTGAACGCCCATGGTTAGTGTATTTTTGGCAGTTGGTCCTGGTGTCTTCTGTAGTGTGTCCCCTATGGCCTCACGTATGGCCTGTCCGAGTATAGCCCTTATATTAATACATATATACACCCATGAGCCGTTAGAGCCGCTCGAGCCATTCGCTCTACTCCCCGCTCCGCGTCGCTCTACTCTCCATACTCTCCACCGCTGGCATCGCTCCTCACTCGGTCGAAGCTCGTAAGCTCGAAGCTCGTCACTCCGTCCGAAGCTCGTCGCTCCACACAAAATTGTTATCGTTGACATTCCCGTCCAAAAACGAATTGAAGTCAAAGTCGATGTCCAAGTCGTTATTCTGGTGGAACAACTGTCCGTCATTACTCGTCTCCAACACCTCCATCAGGAACATCTGATCCCCTGCAAGATCATGGAAACTGCTAGGCGGAACCATAGTGTTCAAGGAATCGTCCTTCTTATCTTCGTTCTCTTCCTTTATTATACTAGTCTTTTTGGAGGCCGTCTTCTTTGGTGATTCCCCTACTACACTACTCTTCCGCTTCCGCTTACCACCATTTTCTGGCGTTTCCGACGTCGGCGTGAGTGGTGTAGAGAACTCCTTCTTCAAATGCGATGGAGTTGCCGCTCCTACACCATTAGATCCTGGCGTCGCACCGCCCGATGCGCCGCCTGACACACCGCCAGCGGACGCACCTGCGGACGCACTAGCGGAGGTGGATGGCTTTCTACCACGTTTGGCAGGCTCCTTCTTCTTCTTACCGCCAGGCAGAGCCTTGTTGCCCAACACAGGCAGCGGACCTGTGAGTGCTGGCAGCGGCTTATTAATGGGGGTATGGCCGTGTGAACTTTGGACCGGATTGGGTGCTGGATTCTGTGTCGGCGTGGGATTTTGAAGGGTTTGAGTGCTTCCCAGTTGAGGTGCTTGCATATATGGAGGTAACATACCAGCATTAAGAGATGCAAGTACACTAGGATCAGCGTTACCACTACTACGAGCGATATCAAGGCGCTTCTTGTTTTGCTTCTCCAAGAGCATTAACTGCATTTGGTAATCTTGAAGAGCATTGATATTATTACTGCTAATCTGGCCATTATTCTCCGAGCGGACGTTTTGGCGGACGCCAGAAACAGCACCAGGGGCACCAGGGGCACCAGGAGCACCAGGAGCGCCAGACCCATTAGAGCCTGAAAATCTCGGGGTAGCGGCGGGAATCTGAGTCGGAGACTCTCTTTTGACGGCAGCAGCCTGTCGTAAATTGTTCATTTGGATCTGTGCTATCTTCTGTATTCTATTCTGATTTGACTGTTGTTGCTGCTGTTGCATCATATACATCTGCTGTTGCTGGACCTTGTTCTGCATAGCCTGCTGCTGAGGGTCCATGTACGGCTGTTGTTGTTTCATCATTACTTGTGCCATGAGTTGATTTTGTCCTGCTCCTTGAGGACCCTGCGGACCTGGAGGACCCTGCGGACCACCCTGCGGACCTTGCGGACCATGGCCCTGTGGTCCTGAACCATGGGATACCGGTACAGGATGGCCTTGTTGAAATGCATAGTACTCTTGTTGCTTCTGTTTCATTAGCTGAAGTTGATAATATTGAGCCGCAAGATCAGAAGATGAGCCACCACTTTTAGCGTGGTAAACATCCCAGAACACTTGCCACCACTCAAAGAGAAACCCCTGTGGAGCATCCATCACCACCCGCAGGGCCGGGAGGTTATTCTCCTTATAGAACAGCAAGAGCGGACTTTTTATTGCGCCGGACCCTAGTCCATTATCACTAGCGGAATTGGGTCCTGTAGTGGCAGACTTAGCGCTTGTAGGCCCAGAGCTGTCGGACGACCCTCCTTCACCAGTTCCGACACCTGAGGGGCCTCCGGAGCCCGTAGCGCTGCTAGCGCTGGCGACCGATGGCACATCGGCCTCATTGACAAAGATCTTAGCGGTCTTAGGGAGCCGACTCTTGATGAGGAAGTCATAGATGTAGGCGTTTAAAAGTTGCTTGGCCAGAGTGGCATGCGAGTCCACCACCACCGCCGAGGTGTCCAACCGCATATCGTCATCCTTAATGCTGTGGTTCATTGCACTAGGCCTAGGGGTTGTTGGTTGCCGGTTTATCGTCAGTTGTCGAGCGCGCTGGGAAGACACGACCTGCTGCCTGCCTCTGCGAAGCGGCAGAGGGTAGAGCGGTGGACTGGTTGCGGAGCCGGTAGAGATGCAGCGGAGCCAGTGATATAGTTGCGGACTGGTTGCGGAGCCAGTAGTAGAGTTGCGGCGGAGCATAGAGTTGTAGCGGAGCCAATGTGGTGGCTGCGGAATGGCTGCGGAGCCAGTGTAGTGGTTGCGGGGCAGTAGAGTTGCAGCGAACTGGCTGCGCAGTGGTTGCGGAGCCAATAGTAGAGTTGCGGAGTGGCTGCGTAAAGACGTCAGAGTGGTGGAAAGAGGAACAGCTGCGAGAGGGCGGAGGAGCCATCAGCGGTGGTGGTATAATGAGGTATTGTCGGAGTGGCAAACCGGTGACGATTGATGATGTAATATATTGACCTATGGGGACCAGGGACCGCAGACCAGACATGTTGGTAAGTAGCGGGCTGGGGCGCTAGATCTTCTTCTTCTTCTGTTTCACCTCGTTGTCGTTGGTGGCATGCAACTTGATCTGGGTCGGGTAGTCGGGCCTGTTGCCCTGGTGGCCCTGGGACCAGTCGTAGCTCAAGGCGTAGGCGAAAATGGACCCGTTCTTATTGAAGGCCGTGGCGGTGATGGAGTGGTTGAGTTCTGGGAACGACTTCAAGCGCTGCCTGGCGTCCTTGTCCCAGAAGCAGAAGGTTCCGTCGCTGCCTGCGGTGGAGAAGGTGCCATAAACCGGATGGAACTCGATGGAGTTGACAGAGTAGATATGAGACTCCGAAGACGATCTTAAGCTCAGGGAAGCGCCTGGGGCTGCGTTGGGGTTCTTTCTGTGGCATCTGAAGGAGAAGCCGAGCTTTGACTGCTCGGCCTCATCGATATAGGCGAACGCACACCTTCCTTCTATAGAGCCCACGGCGTAACCATTGCCTTGAGGGTAGCAGGTAACCACACGAGTCTGCCATTTTAGAGGCGATTGCAGGGTCTTAAAGATCTGCTGGGGATTGTTCAAGTCGATGATGACAAGATGGCGCTCAGCACAAGCTGCAACCAAGAGTTTTTGAGCAGCATCCATGCTATAACATCTTTCAGGAAGATTGACTATAGACACGGGATTAGGGGTCCTGGTGTCCCAGTACTTGAGGGTTTTATCCCAAGACCCCAGCACGACGACGGGGGTGTTTGTAGGGCCACATTCGACGTATCGTACTGACTTTACGGGGGCGTCGTGGGCCCCTATTTGCGTGGCCTGCTGGCTCGCTATGTCAAAGAGCTTGACGGCTTTGTCTGCGCCTCCGGACACCACCTTGGTGCCGTCGAGGGAGAATCGGGCAGAGAGCACAGGCCCGTCGTGCTCGTAGAGCGCCCGGCCCTGGTTCTGGCCGGTGTTGGCGTCGATGTCGTAGATGCGGACCTTGTGGTCCCAGCTGGCGGCGGCGAGGAGGTCGGCGGTGGGCGAGAAGGCGAGGTCGCTGACGGAGTCGTCGGGGGGATTGTTGACGGTGATGTCGTTGACGAGCTCCTGGCCCGTGGCGGTGGCGGGGGTGCGGAGGAAGGACATGTGAGCTATGAGCTATGAGCTATGAGCTATGAGTTTCGAACGTAGTGAGAAGCGAACGCGGCGGTGAGGGAGAAATAGCGAGAAATGGGAGAAATAGCGAGAAAATAGCGAGAAGCGGCGGTGAGAATGGGAGAAATCAGCGAGCGAAGAGGAAGGAGTTGAATAGCAGAATTCACAATTTTACTATGGAGGTGTGCTTCGTGTTCAGAGTTTCAGAGTTTCAGAGTTTCAAGTTTGTTTTTCTTTCTTTCTGAGTTTCTGAGTTTCTTTCTTTCTGCCTTTCTTTCTGCCTTTCTTTCTGTTTTTCTTTCTGTTTTTCTTTCTGTTTTTCTGTCTGTCTGTCTTTTCTCTCTTTTCTCCCTCTTATTTTTCCCATTTGTCTCTCTCTTTTTCTCTCAGTTCTCTCTTTTTCTCTCAGTTCTCTCTTTTTCTCTCAGTTCTCTCATTTATCTCTCATTTTTTTCTCTCAGTTCTCTCAGTTCTCTCATTTTTCTCTTTTCTCTCATTTTTCTCTTTTCTCTCTCTTTTTCCCATTTTTCTCTCTTTCTCTCTCCCATTTTCTCGCTTTCTCACTCGCTTTTCTCTTATCTGTCTCTTTGTCTTTCTTCTCACTTTATTCTCTTACTTTCTTCTCTTTTATTTCTTCTCTCTCCTATTTCTATCTCCTTCAGTTTCACTCTTTCACTCTTTCAGTCTTTCCTATTTTCTATTTCCTATCTTCTTCAGTTTCACTCTTTCCCTCTCTTTTCTCCTGTTTTTCTCCTGTTTTCTGTTTTTCTCAACTCAGCTCAGCTCTCGCCTCCTCGCTCCTCTTTTCACTGCTTTTCTCCCTCTCACTGTTTTTCCCAGCCTCTTCTCTCCTCGCTTCTCGCTCCGCTCAAAGCTCAGTCTCGCTATGGACAACACATTCATCGCCTGGCACACAGAGCCACCCCTGGTCTACACCAAGTGGGCCGTGCTCATCGCCACCGCCGTCGCCTCCGGCTACCTCGTCACCATGGTCGACCTCACCTCCATCTGGCTCAACGACCTCCGCAAAGGCCTCTGCTTCAGTAAGCTCGACAGGTGGTCGCTCCTCAACCCGTACCTGACCTGTCCTGCCGACGACTGGTACGACTGGTCCCAGACCTTGTTCCACTCCTCCGGCTTCATCGCCAGTGTTCTCGTCAACTTCCCCATCTACCTCGTGTTTGGCCTCGTCTACTCGGTTCTTGCCGTCTACGTCTCGCTACAACTGCCCTTGATCCTGCAATCTGGCATCCCCGAGATCAAGATCATCATCCAGGGGCTTGTGTTTGACGAGTTCATGAGTGTCAAGACCCTCTTCTTGAAAGTCTGGGGGTTAATTTTAGTGGTAAGCAGTGGTTTTTGGTTAGGTAAAGAAGGGCCTCTTGTCCATGTAGTATGTTGTATCATGACCCTATTCTATAAGCTTGCCTTTGATAATGGTGATACCAACGAAGGGTTTCACCGAGAGCTACTCAGTGCTGCAACTGCAACTGGAATCTCGTTAGCTTTCAATTCACCTATTGGGGGAGTTCTCTTTGTTCTAGAACTTATCCCCAGTTACTATACACCTATAAAGATCATGTGGAACTCCTTTATAAGTGCCACTGTAAGTTTATTGGTGCTAAATGGATTCCAACTCTTTACTGAAGGTGATGATTTCAAAGAGCACGATTTATTCTCTATAGAGTTTGGTAATGTGAGTTGGCTTGTTTTAGAGCTTATTCCATTCATTGGCTTGGGGATCTTAGGTGGATTTTATGGATATTTCTTCAACAAACTTTACATGAAAACCAACCAACTCAGAACTTCCATTCATTCAAGGCTCTCGAACATCTTCAATATCAATCCGAACTACTCAGAAATCATCATACTTTTCCTCATAACTTCATTGGTTAATTACCCATTTGCAATCACCAGACTTTCGCTTAACTCAGTGCTAAAGCTTTTATTCACTAATTGCACTCCCAATGACGATATTGAGTCAAATTCCACTAATTTCATCTGTAAAGCTTCGGATCTCACAATTCTAGCTCAATTGGGGTTCATAGCCATACAAGCATTTCTTCTAAGCTCTTACACCTTCGGTACTATTCTTCCCGGTGGTGTTTTAATGCCTTCTTTGGTGATTGGAGCTGTATGTGGTAGATTCATAGGCATGCTATCAAAGCTAATCCAAGAGAGTGTATTCTCAAATTACATTGACATTTGTACATCCAATGGATGTCTTGTGTCACCAGCTTCTTATGCTGTTATTGGTGCTGGTTCATTTATGGCTGGCATAACTAAACTTACTATGTGTGTGGTTGTTATATTATTTGAGCTTACTGGTGCTCTTTCTTATGTTTTACCCATCATGATTGCAGTAATGGTACTGAAATTCACCAATGATTATCTTAGTAATGAGAATATCTATGATATTTGGCTTAAACATTACTTCAATAGATCTAAAGGTGTACACTATAATGAAGGTAAAGGTCATGGTTTGGTTACATTCTCCAACCTTAACACCAAATTCAAGACTAAACTACCTGATGTTTCAATATCTTCTGCTATGATACCATTTCCAAGAGTTAAGTGTCTTCTTTTACTTCCTGATCTTCCATATACTGCTACTCTGTTGATTTCCTTTATGAGTGATGATAATCATGAAGGTTATCCTTTAGTAGTCAGTAACAACAACCCTGTCTTCTTGGGATACGTTCATAAACTGTCCATCTTCACTATAATATCAAATATCGATTCTGTCAATCCCATAAGCTTTCAAATTCCTGGTCTACCTTCAGATATCCTTTCTCAACAGCTACGGTATGAACAGGACTTGGATGTTGTCCGCTTAGACATTGCTCCTGAAAAACCGTTTATTAAGATGAACGATAAGACGTCTTTTAGTTTGCTCATCGATACCTTCGAGAAAATGTATCTAAACTATATGATCGTTTATGATTCCAAGAGTTTGACTCCTAATGTCATGGCTGGTTTCCTTGACAGGTTCATTGTAGCACGCTTGATAGACAGTGAGTTTGAGGGCTTAGGTGAGGTGGAGTTTGAAGAGTTGGGCCTGGAGCCGGAACCCCAGATGAGGGAGCGAGAGAGTATCGAGTTAGTGCTGTAGATTACGGAGCTTTGCTTCGAGTGGAGTGAGAAGCGGAGAGTGGTCTCCCTCCTGGCATCTACTATTGCTAGACACTGCGTTTGGGTGTGTGCTAGATCGGACCCCCCTGGAGCCCCAGAAGGTGGAGAGCTTATCAAGCTAGTATTGCAGCTCGATATAAAAAGCTCGTACTGTCGCTTTCCAGGAACGTGGGATAGATCGTCTGAGAGACCATCGAGACCATAGGTAGTCGAGAGTATAGACTGTTGAGAGTACAGACCTCATCCTGTAGCTTGTACCTGTCCCATACTCTATGTCGCTTCTCACCGCATCCTTGGCTGCGACTTGGAAAACAACCGACTTTGCAAAGATATCGATAACACTAATCCGACCCAACACAAAAGTGATGGTACTTGCATAAAATGGGACATTCTTCGAATGCACAGTCGAAGAATAAGGAAACCTGAGAAGAGCTACTCGATGTTTCAGAGGTTATATATCAGCCTCTGTACAGTACCGCCATCCGTGCTCTACTGTCAGTGCTCCACTTTAACTTGACAATTGAACTTATACTAAAGATTTCGGCACAGACTTATTCTACTAATAGAACAGTTTGCATATACAATTCCATTTACTGACCTTGACAAAACAAATGTACAAGCAAATATCCACATATCACTGACACATCACTAACATATCACTATTATCTGCAACTCCTTCAGCAGTTCATTTATTCCCGTGTCGCTCATTTGCAGCATTCACTAGTCTCTCTTTCTCTCTTGCTTCTCTCTGACTTCTGACTTCTGACTTCTCTCTTTTCTCTTCCTTCTCTCATTTTTCTCTTGTCTCTTCTCTTCTCTTCTCTTGTCCCTTCTCTTCTCTTGTCTCTTCTCTCTTCTCTCTTCTCTCGTCTCTTCCTCTTCTCTTAAATATCACATCGCTTCTCCTTTAAATACCACTTTTCACTACGAAGCTTTTTGCAGCAATTTTCCTCATCCGGCGTCGCTCTGCTCAAAGTTCCTCAAAGCTTCTCAAAGCCTCGAAGCTCTCATGGCACCACCACAGACCACAGTTGTATTTGAAGTGCCGCCTACTTCCAACTGGCTCGTAGGCATTGACACCAAGTTCCTCAATGCTCATGGAGGTCTCAAAGGAATCAAGGATATTCCCGAAGGTGTTCATTTTCTTCATTTCACAGCCCCAACAGAGTCTACTATAAGATATGGGCGATGGATTGAATGCTCTGAATCTACTATTTATGCGTTGATATGGAATGGAGATTCATTTGATTTAGTAGATGATTATCCTAGTGATGTAATTGGAGAATATTATCATCAGATGGTGGCATATCCTGAGAATAGGCAAGTATGGTCAAATTTAACGCTACACTTAGATATGGATCTCATACAAGAATTCGTTCCTTATGTTCACAATAAGTACTGTGATGAGATTAGTACTGTTACATCTTCGAAAGAAGAGAATATGGTACTCGCTGAACAACTCAAAGAGAAGCATATTGACCGTATTGAGCTTAGTTTCACTATCGTTGAATTCAACGCCACCAAAGACTCTGGGGTCAATGCCTCTGGGGTCAGTTCCTCGGAGAACTCTGTCAGCAAGAACTATCTAGATAAGTCCTGGTACACTGACAAACTATATGGCCATGATGTGGATATACTTTTAGGCGAGTTTGAGTTGAGCTTCTTGATATTCATCATTCTTGGAAATTTTTGTGCTGGACTACAATGGATAAATCTACTCAAATTGCTCCTGATGTCGAAGTCATTCATGTTACAGAACAAAGCTTTCCATATACAGTTTTTGACCCTTTTCAAGCTACAACTTGAAACCTTACCTGAAGAATATATGGGTGAATCTGTGAGTCTAAATAGTGCAGTAGACTCTAAGAACTTCATAGCAATAATGGAGAACTTCGTGCAAGACATTTATGTCACTTTTGATGACAGCTGCTGTGCCAAGATGAAGATGAATGGTAGAATACGAGAGCTCTGGAACCAGAGTAAAGACGTGATTAAAAGAAAATTCGGCTTGGATTTAGATAAACTTGTGACTGAGTTTGATGGAGAGTTTGAGGTATTTTCTGGCGATGCAGAAGGAGAGGATGCTCCTGCTGTGGTGTACAGTTCTGATATATGAGCTAACAGTACAAAACATGGCGAAGAGGGTAGGCTGGATATAATGACTATACAAGAATTTTTATGACTATATACAATTAACTGCTTCTCTCTTGCGATACAATATCTATACAGACTCTAATGACTTCTCTCTTCTCATGCAAGACGCTCCTCTCACGCAAGACTCTAATGATACTCTCTTCTCAAACTGATGACTTATGAACACTTTTCTCTGTTCTCTTCTCGCTCGACTTGCTTGTCATTCCGTTCAAAGCTCGGTCTTTCTGCTCAAAGCTTCCTCTTTCCGCTTCTGCTGCCTCTGTTTCCTAAAAACGTACTTGGCCCCTTCATACTTGGACTTCAAAGGTACCACCTGACCATGGAGGTAAGACAACCCTTTCTTCATGAAATCAATGAGTTCTTCTCGAAGCTCTAACTTCTGCTCCTGACTCATTTCCAGCCACATCCTTGCTGGAGAAGGATCACAACCTCGATGATGATAATTCTTGGAAGCGAAATGATTCCACACATTAGTCATAGTAAGGAGATTATCGAAATCATAATCTGGTGGTACAGTACCATGTTTAACAATATAATCGATTGCATCCCGTTTAGCTTCATCTTTCTTCTTTCTTGCATTCTCTCTATCTTTTCTAGCTTGTAACTTAACTAAGAGTTTCTTCTCTTTAGCTTTTTCACGAAGCAACGGTTTAGCTTGTGATTGATATAACCTCTTTTTGTCTATTTCTTTTTGGATCTCCCTTGTAATCTTAGTTGGCTTTGGCTTGCTACTAAACTTCACTTCATCACACCATTCTTCTATGATCTCCTGTATATCATCAAAACTAGCTTCCTTGTCTTTATATCTTTCTTTGATTAGTTTGTTGATAGCTGGGATGGTCCATTTGTCTGCATAGTACTTCTTTTTGATGTAGTGCCATCCGTGGGTAGTTAGAATACCGTAGTTTTCGTTAGGGTCGATTTGTGGGTAGGGACAGGTGCCCCCAGCACTCCCTACGTCACCTGAGGCAGCACTCAGATAGCGAGATGAGGTCATAGAAACCCCACGTGAAAACTTGACCCGAGGCCGTAAAAGTCCCAAAAAAAGTCGATTCATACTAATTCGATCTCCAGAAACACAATGAAACTACTCCGATATCCGCTAGTCTACTATTTCAAAAGTTAGCTCTCACCCTAGATATCTGTGTTATCTCGGTCGCGAAAATTCCTTAAAGATGTCCTTCTTACCTCCTAACTCCCCATTATTTACACCACAGCAGTTGGCTCCGGTGTCTTCTAACGAACAGTCACTTCTTCCACAGCTTCCGGAGAAACCGCTTTGTAGTTCAGGCTCGGTTCAATTATATGTAATTCCCACAGAAAAGACATTATTCTTTCAAGGGTTTGAAGCAGTGGAATATTCAGACCGTCAACCCGTATTACTACGAGGATGTTTGTTCTTAAGAATCTTGAAGCCTGCTAAGATCAAGTCCATAACGCTTAGTTTCAAGGGAATTCAAAGAACCGAATGGCCAGAAGGTATACCGCCCAAGAAGAATGTATTTTATGAAGAAAATGAAATTATCAATCACACATGGCCATTTTATTCGATGTCAAACCCTTTAAACATGGTCAATGGAGGTGCTGATTTATACAGTGAACTTCCTAAATCCATAGATAGAGATATATCTCACTTGAACTTGAATGATAGTGGATCTATTTCAAGATCTCATTCACCAACATTGAGTCAACTTGATTCTAATGTTTTAAGAGGATTAAGGAAAGCTGCCACTTCTCCACAACTCAATCCTGTGGATCTGTTCTCTGATCTTCAAAGTATGAAGTCGGTGGAATCGGAGATCGGAAAACCAGGGACTTTTCAACCTGGTGATTATATTTATAATTTTGAGCATCCTCTTCGTCCATCCCTTCCAGAGACCACATCTGTGACATTTGGTGAGGTATCGTACGAGCTTGAAGCATCATTAATACGTTCTGGAGCTTTCAAGCTGAACTTGTTAGGAAAATTACCAATAACACTAGTAAGAACTCCATCAGAGACTAACCTTGAAGAAAATGAACCTATAGTTATAACCAGAGATTGGGAAGATCAACTTCGGTACGATATAGTTATAGGAGGTAAATCAATTATACTTGATTCTTATATACCTCTTGCTTTCAGATTTGTACCATTATGGGGGAAAGTTGCATTGCATAGAATAAGAGTTTATTTGACTGAAAATTTAGAGTATTATTGTCAAAACAAAAAGGTTCATAGAATGGAACCACCTAAAAAATACTTATTACTTGAACATAAGGCAAAGAAAGGTAAAAGTTTATTAACAAAGAAAGAAAATGGTGAATATGGTGATGAAACAGCAGAATTATTACCTCGAGAACTTGAATTTCAACTTTATGTCCCACAAAATTTGAATGGTAAGGTCAATCATGTTTTACATCCTGATACTTCGTTTGAAGAGATTCAAGCTCATCATTGGATCAAGCTATGTCTTCGTATCTCAAGAACTGATCCTGAAAACCCTGATAAAAGGAAACATTATGAGATTTCTATAGATTCTCCTATTCATGTTCTTTCTCCTTATTCTGCTCATGGTAATACTTTGTTACCTGCTTATGATTCTCATGTGTCTAATGATAACTTCCTTCCAGAGTATACTCCTTCATCTCCCCCATTATCTCCAGATGTTGTTGCTGTTGATAATACTCAAACAATAGGAAAATTGTTTTCTGTACTTCATAGAAGAGATAGTTCATCCTCTGCTAAGAGTAATAAAGAAGTAGATGATGCTATAGCCCAAGCTATGAGTGATAGGTTCTACCATTTGAATAGTCCTGATAATAACGACGAACCAATAGAGAGAGATGCTAATATTCACCTTGAAGCAAATATGTATAGACCAAATCCTTCAGAGGCAAAATCTCCTATTAATTCACCGCAAGCAATGCCTTTTTCACCTTTGAATTCACCCCTTATCGCCCCATTGGCTCAGTCCACAACTCCATTGGCTCAACATTCCGATCCTCCAAGTCTTCCTCCCCCATTCAATTTTGAGGCTGTTACACCATTGGATGAGGCATTGGATGTCCCTCCACCCGCTTATGAAGAAGAAGAATCATCTAGCAATGCTAGGTCCATAGCTAGTTCTGTAAGAGACTCATCTAGTAGCTTGGCTATAGAGAACAGGTCAAGAACAAGCTCCAGTGCTTTAAGAGAATCCTCTAGTGCTATAGATTCCAGGTCTAGGACTAGCTCCAATGTCAGGGATATGTTGACTACCAGCTTCCATAGAAATTCTGTGGTCTCTAAGAAGAGCCAAAGCTCAGGTGATACCAAGAAGAGTGAAGAAGATATAGTTAACCTCGTATCTCCTGAGCTCGTTCCAGATGCTGTAAGCCCCAGACATGCATTGTCTCCTACGAGTCCAAGAGCTTTAAGTCCTGCCGATAGCCCCGCAACAAGACCGATCAGTCCAATACCTCCAATACCTACTATACCTACCACAAAATTTAGCCCATCAGGCCTACAACCAATCACACCCCTTGAACCACCCACTGATGATCCCTCTGAAGGATACCAGTCTAGTACTGAAAGCATGTCCAGAAGAACGTCTATCAATTCAGAGATCTCCAATGAACTTGGTCAAAAGATTCCCCTCCTTGGAGCATCCACCCAATCTCTAAGCCATCCTCGTACTGCCTCTGTAGGTTCTGTGCTTTTTGACAATAACAGAAGGCTCAGTTCGAGTCACAGACCAAGTATTGTGGACTTTGTTGATGGAGGAGACTTGGGAGGAACCTTCACGACCCATATAAACCTCCAGAGACCAAAGAGAAACAAACATTTGGAGAAAAGTGCATCAGAAGATGCTGAGTATGCTGTGGACGATAGTATGAGTGACGTTCCTGGGTTGAAGTATGAGTTTGCAATAGCGAACCAGCCACCTGAGGAATCCAAGTGAGAGGGGTTCAACCACATAAGGGAGTGGACTTCATTTCAACTATATCACACGAAGTTTTTGGAGTGTCATATCGTAAAATATGAAGGCTGCACATAGAAAACATATGCAGTTTCAATTATTCAATAGCGTATCAAACGTAATGCCTGCTAGTCAAGCAGTTACGAATACACATCTTCCGTCCATTGTGTTGCTGGCCTGTCTGGCCTGTGTGGAGGCCCGTCTCTGCAGAGGCCTGTCTCCAGTACACCAGACTATCGACTACGGCCTACTACCTCTTGTGTATATTCACTACTTACTCCATTCCTTCAATAGCGCATCTCCTGACTCTTCATCGAAGGTCTCTAACCACTTGAAAAGAACACCCAAGTCTTTATTGGCCACCTCGTCGTTTTCACAGGCCTTGTCGTACCAAAACTTGCCCAAGTCTCCTAAATATAAGAACCTACCAGCATTTTTGGCTTCTTGAGTAGCCAATACCAAATCTTTTCTAGTCAACTTAGTGATAAAGCCACCATTGTAATCGTTTTCACAAGGAAGACTTGGATCAATTCCAGGGATAGGACAATTATCTACACTAGCCCAAGATTTCCCTGTGGAAACAGATACCAATTTAGCATAATCTTGAAGATTAAGACCAAACGATTTAGCCAATTGAAAAGAGTCTGCAACTGCTAAATTAGTGATTGCTAAGAGATAGTTATTTGAAAGCTTTGCTGCCAAACCCAAACCATGCTTTTCTCCACATGCAAAGATATTCTTTCCCATCTTCAATAATAACTTATTGAGTTCAGGTTTGATTGCATCGCTTGATCCACGGGATAACATAAATGCAAGAGTAGCATTTCTTGCACCTTTAACACCTCCACTAACAGGAGTATCAATGAAATCAGAACCTTTCAGTTTAACCAAGTTATGGACTTGAGTCGAAGTTTCAATATCAATTGTAGAGCAATCAAGAAATGTAGTAGGTGTTTTAACATCTTGTACTATTTCCAGTACAATGGCCTTAACATGTTTTCCTTCTGGAACCATGGTAACGATGAAATCAAATGGTATTTTAGTAAATGATCCAATAGACAGCAACTTAGTATGGTCATTCTTCAAAGTTTTGGCAAACTTTTCATAGTTTGCATCATTGATGTCATAGACATACAATTTATCACCAGTCTCAAGATTATTGTTTATGTGTCTCGCCATATGTTGACCCATCTGACCTAAACCTATGAATCCATAGTTAGCCTTGACAGAACAGCTACTGCTGAATCTACGTACAATGTTCATTATGGAGAATTCGGGTCCTTTCCGTGGGTATTGTATCCCCACAATTTGGAAAGGGCACGATTTAAGTTTTGATATAAACTAGGCATGTGAAGAGGAAAGAGGGAGAAAATAGAAGGGGTGATGGAGTTGGTGGAGGGGGAGGATAATGGGGAGGAAGGATGACAGAAGGTAAGAAAAGGGTGGGAGAAGGTATGGAGAAGGATGGAAGAAGGATAGATGTTCTTGACTGCGCTGACCCAAATTTCCTATTTGGGAAGCGGTGCTAGTGTCAACTATTATACCGCTTATTCCTGCGCTGCCGGCACACACTATTACATACTCATACCGCTATTACTGTCACACAGTCCTGATCTATTTGATTCTGTTATTGTTACACTGCCCTAGCCTTTCGCTCATTCCTGCGCTACACTCCATACCAATGCACCATTAATCAGTCATCCTTTCACACAGTCACAAATAATGATACAGAACTACACTAGCTATTGCTATACTATCCCTCATCAATGCTAACCACTATTCTTATACTTCTACATCACTCTGTAACTGTCGTGTTCTGTAGGTCCCCATGTCGTGATGTCGGCAATTTCCCTCCCCATGTCGTCGGTATTTTGGTACGAAACTTCCGCCCGGAATATCCAAGCGGGATTGGCTTCTTGGCTTCAACTTCTTAGTTATGTCTGCTGCTTCATCCCAAAGAAAGGAAAGGACTACTTATGGCCTCAATAAGCCCAAGCCTGCGTACTACCCTCACGAGGGCTCTCCGATCTACGCCAATAAGGAATTGTACGACAAAATTGCCAAAAGTAAGAAGAAATTGGTTGAAAAAAAGCTCTGTAAGCCTAGATCAGGATTAGCTTTTGTTATACCTGCTAAGTCTGTTTTCCGTTTAACTACTCCGGAAGGTCCACAAGTTTGTGATTTGAACATTTGGAACTTGCATAACCCCAGGGAAAGATTTTGGGCTGCCAGAACAAGACAATTGCATTCTGCTCATGTTTCCACGTATGATAGACTTTGGTCTAATTTACCCTATTTGAGACCTTTAGTGACAATCACAGCTGATACTTTGAATGCTAGACATGACGAATGGGGTGGGAGAGCACACGATACTTTAGGTACCAGATGTGATCCATATGTGGATAAATTGATTAGTGGTGAAGACAATGACTTACATTGTCATTCTAACTTGACAAGAGCTGTGTTACCCCACGGGTTGACTGAGTTTGACGTTCATGATGTCTTGAATGTGTTCCAGATTACTGGACTCACAGAGGAGGACCAATACTTCATGGAAGCTTGTCCTGCTAATAAAGACGACTACTTTGAATTATTCGCCGAACAAGATTTATTGGTGGCCATCAGTGCTTGTCCAGGAGGAGATTTATCCCAATGGGGATGGGGTGAAACTGATGGCGAAACTTCCATGGTTGACTGTTGTAGACCTTTAGGTGTGGAAATTTATGAGATCGAAGATGAATCGGTATTGGAGGGATGGAACCCTCCACAGGTAGTCAATTACAAGGGATTACATGGCCTTCGTGGCCCTGGAGCTTCGAACCCAGCGGAAAGCAATGTATGAAAGTGTGGAATGCGTTGCTGTAGAGCTTCAAACAGAGTGAGAAGCGGCGTATGAAAGTATAAAATGCATTGCTTATGGTCTTCGGTCCTCTCTGGTCTCTACTCTCTCTATGTACTCTCTCTATGTACTCTCTCTATGTACTCTCTCTATGTACTCTCTCTATGTACTCTCTCTATGTACTCTCTCTATAAATTCTTCCTATCTACTTTCTCTTTTCAATCTCTCTATCCCTGCATCGCTTCTCACTGCGTTCGAAGCTCTCCAGAAGCTCTCCAGAAGCTATGACGTCCCGTCTATCCGCTCGCCAACCCAGTCACTCAAGTAATCGTCAGTGATGAACCCTGCCACCTCACTGCCCCTGTACTCCACTCTTTCGCCTCTATCCAACATAACTCGTAAAAACAGGAAACTGTTATGTACAGCTTCATCTGCATCATGCAATTCAAAGTCCTGAAGCAAACCTTCTTTATCAACTTTGAATACCACCTTGAACCCATTGGTAAACTCATGCTGAAATTTAGGAGTTTTGCCGAACTTCCAGCTCCAAGTTTTCAACTCATCTGCAATAGCTAAGATGTCATCATTTAATACAGTATCTTTGGTGATTGTAAACGTTTGGCTAGTGTCAAACTCTTTCTTGAAGGCATCAGAGACAAGATTAATGAAATCAGGAGTTGATATCTCTATGTTAGCTACCTTGGATTTGACAGAATCTACTGAAGTTGAAGTCACACGACCATTTTTTTCATAAGATGTAGATAGTAACTTGCTAAGAATATCAAGTCTCAGATTCAAGAGCATAGTTCCATGATGATAAGATTTACCTTTAGATAACTTATAAGCTGAACCACTGACTTTAAGGTTTGTATCTGTAACAATATCACCTCTTTCATTGACCTTAATTGGATATTTCGATAATTGAGAAGAATTTACAGCATTACATATTAAACTGACAAAACTAAACCTTGAAAAATCATGTTTATTGGTCATGAACAGGAAGTTAACATTACCATTATCATGAACTACTGTCCCACCACCCAGTTTCCTTCTAAGTAAAGGAATTTTAAGATTATTCAACAATGGAAGATTCACTTCTTTCCATGGATTTTGATTCTTTCCAATGACCACACATGGCGAATTTATATAGAATAAAAGTCTAGAATGTTGTGGTGACATCTTATTGTATATATAGTCCTCTATAGCTAAGTTCAAGTATGGATCTGATACTTGAGATACAAACACCATTGGCTTCATTAAACTAGCAGCACTCTCAAGGTCATCTTTTGGTATCGCTTCTTTATAGTGATGAAAGTCTTGTAGACCGAATAATTCAGCGTCTACTTCGGTTAGTTCTTCTTTGAACGGTATATTGCTGTAGAACCGTGTTAATCGCCTGAACATGAAAAGTGATAAAGAATTACAAGAGCGGAAAATGGATGCGTCAGAGTACTGCAGATAAGTCGCTTCCAGATGAAGAAAGGTTTTTAAATCGGGTATAGGCAATTACCGGGGTCAAACTTTAAAGAAAGCGACCCATTCTCCTCTCCTTCCCTTTTCTTCTCTTTTTCTTCTATCCAGCTCTCAATCGCCACATAATTTGCCACCTTGCGAGTCCATCAAGCTACCAAGCACGATAGCTCGGAGAAGACAATTATGAATTAGAAGATAAGAGGTGTCCCTAGAAGATACCTCTGATTCCAATGCCTTAATGTTGACTTTGGAAAGATCTCAAGTAATGGGAACGCCAATTGTGAAACTTTGCTCCGTGCATCTTTTGAGCGAAACAGCTTCATAAATGACGTCAAGTTTTTATATTAAACAAACATTCGTAAGGCACTTCTATGGCAAGTCAAAAGAAAGACTCTACTCTTGATGATATAACATGGCTATCGTATTTGCCTTGTTGGTATTGCCGGTGATAAATGGGTACCTATAAATCACTACATTTCAATAGTAATTACCTGAGCTCGGTTCATCAGAAGAGGTTTCTACCGACACATCAAAAGTACACTGACACCAAAAAGATCATATTGGATAATTATAGTGACTTTATTAAAGCTTGAAATGGTTTGACCCCTACCACGAAATGAATGGCTGCAAGAAATACCAAGGAAATCCACAGTTAAAAGGCTTATTGAATCAACAAGCACCGGTACATAGAACTCGACAAATGCCTTGCATCAAATGGTTATAGTTGACACTTTCAAAATTCACCATCCATAAAAAATCAGGAGATGTGTAAGAGCATTGAACAAAATGCATCTTATGTCATGGTTCGTTTCTTCCTTATAATCGCCGATTATGGCTCACATAGAAGTTCAGAAATCGTCATAGTTTTACAACATCTGGTTGGAAATTTATTTTTCTGGCTGCAAATTTATGCAACTTCTGCTTATATAAGCATGTATTAAATGCTTATATCTTGGAGAATATATTAAAAATGACCCTAATACAACTATGGAGGTCTACTATATTAATAAGGGCCTAAAGTTCCATACTCACGTAGAGAAACCTTCTTCTTCCATCTTGAGCGCCTCTTTGCACGAGACATTGTATACGAAACAAGGCATTACTACATGCAGGCCAATATCATTCAAGGGTTGATAGGGAGGAAACACACAAGAGCAACGACAAAAAGGCCAATATTGCTAGAAAACCAGCAAACGTCACAACCGTTCCATGGGAAACTTAGAAAACACATAGTTTACACGAAAGGGCCACTCTGAACACAATGACGCCTGGGAGCCTGAATGAAGCCAAGACACCAGTAGTAATCAACTCTTGGATAATGGTGAAATGGATGCCCAAGTCCCCCAAAATACTAAAGGCGACACTCCTCCACTTTTAGCCTCTAATTTGAATGGCTCTAAAGTTTCCTTTTTTGGCATCAGCAATTTGGTGAATTTCCAGATATCTATCACTTTTCTCTTCTATCCATTTTTACTCCTTGAAAATGCCAGTAGACGAAACAGCTTTGAACAACGTCAAGATGTTCTTGGTCGAATTTGAAAAGCACAACTACCAGTCTGACTTTCTAACTAAACCAATCAAGGAAAGTCTTAAAGAAATCATGTACGCCGGTAAACCACCCGAAGGATTATCAGATTATGATATGGAACTGGAATTCGAATTCTGCATAAGGGAACTCAACAAGGAGAAGTACCCTAAGGAGAGAAAGATATTATCTAAACTATTTCTTCTGTTTGCTGTAACCTGGTTAACTTTCAAAACTGACAAGATTGGTGACCAAGCTGGATATCACACGAAGGCTTTTCTATTTCACTTCCAATTTCAAATGCAAGAATTGAATGTCAACGAAGCTTTGAATTGGATTGATGAAATGGAGTTCGACATTATTCCATTAAGGAATATGGTCCAATTGTCCCATGAAGAGATACCCACTAGTTCAAATGAAGCTCAATTATCTGATTTCTTTTCTACAGGGATTTTGAAACAGTTAGAAAGACTGATTAGAGGTAAAAATAAAAGTTTTAAGTGGTATTCCGAAGCAACAGTTGCTACTGATTCAACAGGATTAAAGATGGGCCCTCCATCCACATCAGAACGAAAATCAAGACCTGATGTCGTGGCAACAATGGCAGTAAGTGGACATCAAAAGAAAGGGGAACCTAAGGTAGAGGAACCGAAGGAAGAGGAA